>OW240922.1:78571119-78618281 GCA_933207985.1 Pelobates cultripes
GCAGCAGTGGCAGACAACTAAGTGCATTTACATTACATAGAAAAAAAAAATCAAAAAAAAGCATACCCTTATCCCTAACCTAGCTATGCTTTTTCCCTATCTTATGAACAGCAGCTACACTTTCCCTCCTCTTACTAAGCATGCAGCTTGAGAATGAATCTAAAATGGATGCTGTCCAGTAGGTGGGAGGGTCTGCTAGGGAAGGCTGTGCTGCTAATTGGCTGGAATGTGTCTGCTGACTGTGAGGTACAGGGTCAAAGTTTACTCAATGATGACGAATAGGGGGCGGGTCGAACCGCGCATATGTTCGCACGCCGTGGCGAACGCGAACATGCTATGTTCGCCAGGAACCGTTCGCCGGCGAACCGTTCGGTACATCACTATTTGTCATTGAGTTGCACTATACACTTTATATAGGGACACTATAGTCACCTGAGCAACTTTAGCTTAATGAAGCAGTTTTCGTGTATAGAACATGCCCCTGCAGCCTCACTGCTCAATCCTCTGCCATTAAGGAGTTAAATCCCTTTGTTTATGAACCCTAGTCACACCTCCCTGCATGTGACTTGCACAGCCTTCCATGAACACTTCCTGTAAAGAGAGCCCTATTTAGGCTCTCTTTATTGCAAGTTCTGTTTAATTAAGATTTTCTTATCCCCTGCTATGTTAATAGCTTGCTAGACCCTGCAAGAGCCTCCTGTATGTGATTAAAGTTCAATTTAGAGATTGAGATACAATTATTTAAGGTAAATTACATCTGTTTGAAAGTGAAACCAGTTTTTTTTTCATGCAGGCTCTGTCAATCATAGCCAGGGGAGGTGTGGCTAGGGCTGCATAAACAGAAACAAAGTGATTTAACTCCTAAATGACAGTGAATTGAGCAGTGAAATTGCAGGGGAATGATCTATACACTAAAACTGCTTTATTTAGCTAAAGTAATTTAGGTGACTATAGTGTTCCTTTAAGTAAAAAGCAAAACGGTCACAGGTCCTATGACGTCATGTGACCAATATTATTAAATCTTTTCTGGTATAAAAGCAGTGAAGGTCCTTTCGTCTGTAAACACTAGAAAAAGCCTGATCATTAGGTGAAATGCGTTGCCTGCCATTTTATAGATTTATGATTATTTTTCTAATAAGGTTTTAGTTTAATCATTATCTCTGGAGCTTCCTGTCACACGGAAGATGGGACATAATTTTCCTTGGTGGAGGAACATACCACCCATGAATTTTGGATTGAGCAAAACCCTTTTTTTGCTCAAAACCAAGTGAGTACATTTTCTGTTATTTTATTTAATTTTAATAACACAGTATATACATTTTATTTTCTGTTTTATATGCCACGGTGAGGATTTAACGTCTGGAAGAGAAGAATAGCACATATATCCAGGAGTGGGGATCATTCCACTCCTTGCCTTATGCAAGGAGCCATCAGAACGATGGTCCCTATGATTAAATAAAAAACAAACGTGAATTACAAAAAAAAAAAAAAAAAGTAAAAACAAAGGGAACTAGAGGGACAAAAACAGATTAATTTAAAAACAAAATATGCAAAGTGACAGTGCTGGTTTAAAGAAGTCTATTTCTAGTCTTACCGCTGGCTGACACCAGGAATTAATAAATGATTATTTCATTTTTAAAATGATTTTTTTTTAAATTTTGCCAAAGCCATTAAACCCTACTAGAATCTAGTCTTTGGGACAACATACATATCATATTTCAGTCACACATTTGTTAGTATTTCTACTAAAATAATCTTTATTTAGAATTACTGTTCCTTGTGGTTCTATAGGTCATCATAAATCTTTAAATGCTTCAGATTACCAATTCAACTCAATACTCAAACTTTCAACTTGACATTTATAACAACAACATAAAAACTACAAAAACAAATCTGTATGTAAACTCCTTCTTTGAAGGTGGTTTTTGGGAGACCTGCTTCAACTTGCCTGAGAGTGTGCATAAGCACTTAATATATACTATTTCACAAGTTTAACTTTTTCACTAGAAAGACTTCTCATGATGCTAGCATTAATAATGAATGCACACCTTTTATAATTTTACAGTCATGTAAGCACTACTTGCAATATATATTTTCCCAGTAGATACCACAAACACGATAAGATAAATGATCTTATCAAAATAGTATGGATGACTGAAAGAATTTAAGTACTAGAATGCTCCCACAAAAATATAGATTTGTTTTATTTAAAATATATATTTCTCTTCCCCCCTACCTCCACACACACACTAATACACTACCTCCCACACAAATACTGCCCTACACACTGTATCCCTTTACACATATACACACACACACACACACACACTACCCCTCAGACACACTGTATCCCACATACAGCACCCATCACACACAGACACTGAACCCTTCACACACACAAAAAAACTGTACCACTCCACACACAATGCACCCCTTACACACACTGTGTCCCTCACACACTCTGCATCCCACAATGCAGCCTACACACACACTGCACCACTCAATGCACCCTTGACACACACACACACAAACTGCACCCTGGACACACAATACTGCCCCTATCCCCTACCCCGGCATACCCCAGGTAAGCTGTCAAACTGTTCTAAAATGGTTTGACTTCTTATTCCAGGAGCGCAACATGGCACTCCTGACACCATAACCACTACATAGAGCTGTAATGGTTATTGTGTCTAAATTGTTCCTTTCAATAATTTACAAGTGCCCCTCCCGAGATTAGGTTCTGGATCCGCCCCTGAGTGGGGCAACAAAGTGCCACAACATGGAAATACAATCAAGGTAAGTAGGTTTTTGCTTGTCTTATGGAAAATTGAAGTGGCGAGGCACTGGGCTATACAGATAACTAGACTAACAATGCAAATGCATTTACAGATATAATACAAGATAACATGAAACAAGTTCTTTATTGTGCACATACTTAAAATCTGCTAATTAATTAACCCCTTAACGCCGTTACGGCGGCATAGAACGTCGTAACGGCTTGCAGCCCCAGGGGATCGCAGCTACTTACTTCCGCTGCGATCCTCTTCAAAGAGCGATCACATGGCCCCCTATAGCTGGCTGTGGATCTGCCAGCAGGGAGGGCTTTCTGAAATGTCAGACAGTCCCCCTGCTGGTGGGAAGTAGTAAAAAAATTAATTAAATTAAAAATCAATTAAAAGTATTTATATATATATATATATATATATATATATATATATATACACACATACACACACACACATATTATATATATATATGTAACGTCATACGTTGTGTATTTTAATACTAATATTAGTATATATATTAATATTAAAATACACTTAGAATGACGTTACATATATAATATGTATATATATTATATATAATAGATATATACATATACGTATAATTACAATAATACATAAATAAAATAAATAAATAAAATATTGAAACAAAATTTTATATAAATTATATATTCATATGTAATTTCATTCTAACTGTATTTTGTTATTAATATATATAGGTAACAAAATACACTTAGAATGACATTCTATATATATCTATCTATATATAAAATACAAATAACCATATATATATATATATATATATATATATATATATATATATATATATATATATACATATAATTACATAAAAGATTACATTAGTATACACGTAGAATTTAAATACCTATAAATGCATATATATTAAAATTCTACGTGTATATTTAAGTAATCTTTTAACAGAATTATGTGATTTGATTAATTAAAATTTGATTGACATGCCTGACAACACGGAGAAAATGCAGAGAATTTAATTTGCAAGCACTATATTTGACCCTGTAACTCTCCAAGACACCATAAAACCAGTACATAGGGGGTACTGTTTTACTCGGGAGACTTCACTGAACTCAAATTTTAGTGTTTCAAACTGGTAAATTGTATTACAACAATGATAGTTTAAGTAAAAGTGATGTTTTTTGCATTTTTTTTTTTTCTTTTTTTCAATTGACAATTTTTTATTGTTTTTTTGCAGTTATCAGTGGGGTACAGAAGAGAAATGGGGATGGGGGAATACCAACAAGTGTTGTCGACATGGTATAATCATTACAATTACATTGTGTTGTGCTCCTTCTTAACAATGCTATGGTATATAGTTCCATTCACAAGTAAACTCTCAAGTAAACTCTAAGTTCTGTCTCGTCTATCGTTACTTCCTTGCGCCCTCCTTTGTAATTCGCGGGTTGGCGGAGGGGAGAGGGGGGGAGGGGGTAAACTTATGTACACGTGTGGGATTGCGTTGTCTGTGTCTTTTCCTACTTTTTCCTTCAGCTTGTGTGTAAGCCTAAAGTGGGGCTCTAGATGTAAGCTCTTTACGTGAGCTCTATTATGGGCTCTTTTCGTGGGCTCTCGATTTGAGCTCTCTCCCTAGTATTCTTTTCCTCAGTATCTCGCAGGCCAATCTTCGTTGCTCTTGCAGAACCTATTGGTGTGCAGTTTCGGCTACCTGAGGTTTTACCTTGTTCCAATATGTGTCCCAGATGCTACCTGCCTCTGTGGTGGTACCCCTTTTGCCTAGTTGGCGAGCCGCCATGTATTCATATTCCCAGTTCAGTTGAATTTGTGCTAGCAGACTGGCTCTTGTGGGGGCTGAATTAGATTTCCATTGTTTCGCTATGAGATTACAAGCTGACATTATCGTGTGGAACATAAGTTTGGCATGGACCTTGGATATGCCCTCTGGCCATATGTACAATAGGCACATTGCCGGCGTCAGGGTTACTTTTATGGGTATTAGCTGACCTAGGATGTCGTTAACTACCTTCCAGTAGGGCCGAATTTCCCTGCATTCCCACCATATGTGTAGCATTGATCCCCTGTCTATTCCACATCGCCAGCATTGGGCCGAGGTGCCTGGGAATATGTGTGCTAGCCTCGTCGGGACTAGATACCATCTATATTGTAGTTTCCTTATTTGTTCAAGGTGTGTAACACATGTGGTCTTGCCTTTGTGAATAGTGAAGGCTCCCACCCATTGATGCTCTGAGAAAGTGCATCCTAGGTCTTTGTGCCATGCCTGTTTGAAGTTGTCGGTAGAGTTATGTGTACCAGTTAGCAACGTTCCATAGACTCTTGAAAAGGTACGTTTGTGTGGGGTTCCCTTGAGGCAGCATGCCTCGTAGTCAGACATCGCGGGAGTCCCAGGTGAGGGAGTGTGGTGTTGTAGCATCGATTTGATCTGTAGGTATGAAAAAATTGCTCTATTCGGTATTTTGTATTGAGCTTGTATGTCCGGGAATTGTTTAAGAGAGGATCCTGTGTACAGATCGTGTATGTGCGTGCACCCTGCCTTTGTCCATGCCCTAAAGTCAAATGTTGGGTTTCTCAGGTATATGCTATACATCGTTGAGGCAAGTGATAGGTCACCTGTTTCGCTGAGGTGCGCTCTACTTGTATCCCATGTGTGCAGCAATAGTTTTGTGGTTTCCAGCATTTGGGGTGGTGCCGGTCTCAGGTGTTTTGGCACCCAGAATAGGTGGTGCATCCCAGCTCTGCATGACTCATGGGTTTCAATAGCTACCCATTGTGGTGGGTTATCTGCCCTGTGTGCCACGGCCACCGTGGATAGCAGCGCCGCCTTGTAGTATAGTTTGATATCTGGGAAACCCATGCCCCCTTTCTCTATTGGCTTTTTGATCGTGGAGAGTGCTACTCTAGGGGTTTTGTTTGCCCATGTGAATCGTGTGATGATTTTTTGTAACTTGGTCATGTAGTGCCTGGGGATGGGGATCTGTAGTGAGCGGAATAGATACTGTAGTTTAGGTAACAGCGACATTTTAAAAGCCGCTATGCGCCCGTGCCACGAGTGGAAATCGCCATGCCACTTTTCGAGCGTCTGCGATATTTCGTGTGATAGTTTCTCATAGTTATATTTATACATTTGGTGGGTCGTTCTGGCTAAATTGATCCCTAGAAACTTTATGTAGTCATCCCTCCAGTCGAAGTTAAAAGATTCCGTCAGGGTGTGGAGAGTCCGTCCCGGGAGATGGATTCCCATTGCCTGTGTTTTTGTCAGGTTAAGTTTGTAATACGATACTTTGTTATAGTCTTGTATGCACTGAAGGAGGTTGGGAATGGATATTTGCGGTTGTGTCAAAGTTAGTAGTATGTCGTCTGCAAAAAGGCTGAGGGTGTACTCTCTGTCTCCCACTGGGACTCCGTGTATCGCCGGATGGGCCCTAATCGTGGCAGCCAGAGGTTCTAGTGCTAGCACGTATAACAGAGGGGACAACGGACACCCCTGTCTCGTCCCATTTGTGATTTCTATTTGTTCTGATACAAATCCTGAGTTTAAGACCTGGGCCCTTGGCGCCGAGTAGAGCGCCCTTACCACTGAAATGAAGCTCCCCGGGATCCCATATCTCTGTAGGGCCGCCTCCAGAAAGCTCCATCCCAGCCGGTCGAAGGCCTTTTCTGCGTCTAACGATATTAGGACCCCCCCTGCCCGTGTTGTCTCCAGGCTCTGCATAAGGTTTAGAACTTTTCTTGTGTTATCTGCCCCCTGTCGCCCTGCTACAAACCCCACTTGGTCATTGTGTATAATATGCGGCAGTATAGGCCCTAATCTTCTTGCGTAGAGTTTGGCTAGGATTTTGGTGTCCGTGTTAAGAAGGGATATAGGGCGGAAGTTCTGCGGCTGTGTCGGAGGCTTACCCGGCTTAGGTAGGGTGATAATATGGGCCAGTTGCATTTCTCCCGGGAGGGTCTCTGTGCGTACTGCTTCATTAAATACTTCTGCTAGATAGGGTGCTAAGATATCTTTAAATATCTTGTAATACGAATTTGCGAATCCGTCAGGGCCTGGGGCCTTTCCTGTCGGTAGTGACCGTATCGTATCGCAAACCTCCTCTGGGGTAACTTGCCTAGTTAGTGTTTCTTGTTGCTGGGGCGTTAAGGTCGGGAGAGTTGTTTTATCTAAGTACTCTGTAATGTTTGTATCTGTTGGGGGTTGGATAGTGGGGTCTCGTCGTAGGTTGTATAAGTCCCCATAGTAGCGTGCAAATTCGTTACTAATTGTGAGAGGTGTCATTACCTTCCCCCCCGCTTTGGAGTGTAAAAACGCTATTTTCTGTGCCTGCTGTCGTTTTTTCAATCTTGAAGCCAGCAATTTTCCCGCCCTATTCCCTTGTGAGTAATGTGTGGCTTTTAACTTCCTTAAGGTGTATCCTACTCTGTCGATCGCTTTTTGTCGGAGTTTTTGACGTATCTCCGCTATTTGTTCTTTCAATTGGGTCGAGGGTTGGGCTTGGTTCTGTAATGTCAGGTTGTATAAGTCTTTCTGCCATTGTAATGTCTGTGTCTGTGATTTTCTTTTCAAGAATGCTGCTCTTCGTATAAGGAGTCCCCGGGTTACCGCTTTATGGGCCTGCCATATCGTGTGGTGTTGTAAATCAGAATTGGTATTATCTGTGAAGTAATGGCGTAGTGAGTCAGAAACGCTCTCCAAGAAGGACTTGTCCGATAGGAGAGTTTCATTGAGACGCCATGGACCCCTATGTTTAAAATCATACGTGTCCTTTAGTGTTAGTTCCATGGGAGCGTGGTCAGACCATACTATTTGCCCTACTCTGCAGTCCACTATCTGCTCAAGTGCTCCTCCCTCTACCAGTATCGCGTCTATTCTCGAGTAGGTGTTATGGACCTGTGAGTGGTGGGTGAATTCCTTATCTTCTGTGTGTGTGACGCGCCATGCGTCGTAGTAATGGTGTAGGGCCAATAATTTCGCTAGGGTTGCACTTTGCCGCTTGAGTGGTTTGTATCTCGGGCTATTTAGGGAGAGTGTAGTGTCTAGGGCTGGGTTGAGAACATGATTTAGGTCCCCACATATGATCGTCATACCTTGTTTGATATTTGATATTCTGGAGATGATTTTGTGTATGAAGTTCCTCTGATTGGTATTGGGGGCATACACATTAGCTATTGTATATAGGGCATTATTTATTTTTCCAACCAAGATGACATATCTGCCTTCCCTATCCGCGTCTTCGGTTATTAGGTCAAAAGCCACCTTTGCACTTATTAGTATAGAGACACCTTTTGATTTGGTGTCAGACGTGGAGTGGAACTGGTGAGGGTGTGTCTTGGTCAGAATGCTGGGATGTGTATTGCCCCTGAAATGTGTTTCCTGGAGACACACTATATCAGCATCTAGTTTCCCTATGTCCCTACTCAGGAGGTGCCTTTGTACTGGGAGGTTAAGTCCTCTCACATTATGGCTGTATAGCTTTATGGTGGAATGTATGGGAAGATGTTGCTCTTGCTTAGTTTGTAATGATCTATCATGAGTCTCTGCCTTCCCCAGCTATTTCGAGCTAGGCAGATCTCTATTGCTAGGAACTTCAGGGCAAGTGTAGGGCCTGTCATCCCAGGGTAATTCCAAATTAGCGAGTGCTCACACCCTGCCGAGGTGTAGGGATTAAGTAGCGTTCCTTGGCTTCCCACGAGGCCTAGAGGTAAGGGGGTTCGGATGAGGGAAGGGGATCGAACATTACAATTGGGGGTTGGTGAATCCTCTGTCTTGCAGAGTTTTAACATATGTACAATTTTGAACAAAGTTGCCAAGTATATGGCAAGGTTCCCATAAGGGGAACCGTGGGGGTCGGAGCGTATCGCTTCGATCCTGGTTAGGGTGTCGCCGCAAGGGCGGCCCTCATGCTGTGTCTCATATCTTCCGTTTGCTAGGTTGACCCGTACCCGGTATAACATCTGCACATTGTGAATTGCATAAGGTGAGCCAGCCGGTCTCAGTATCAAGCGGCCCTTGGGTCATGGTTGGGTGTTATGCACAGGTTTGCCCCTCCATATCATGCTCAGTGGGGCTGTTGTATTTTGCAAGTTATTGTAAAAGATTTTTTTTTTTTTTTTTTGTCCCCTTACTGTTAGGTATCAGTACTGTGTGGAAGGGGTCATGTGTAGGCTGTGATGGGGGTCTACACGGCCCTTGGGCAAGAATCCCCAGTATGTATGATACCTCTGGACCCCACCCTAGACCCTGACCTTGTGTAGCTAATCCATTAGCTATATTTACAAACTTTATACTACGGCATGAGCTAAGTGTGCAATGTAAACGTTAAGATTGCATAACATGGTATACTTGCGGGCAATAATAAAGTTCATAGGAGTGTCGCTTCCAGATGCCTATTTTCGTGCCTTCTTCCAGGCTGAGGGTTGTCTCCCGGTAGGCGCCGGTCTTGGTCTCTCGGCTGGTGGAGTGATGCCCCATTCCTGCAGCTTTTGGAGGCCTTCCTCCAGTGATATGATGGTGGTGAGAGTGCCATTTCGTTGAATGAGAAGTTTGGTCGGATACCCCCATCGGTACGCTATGTTGGTGCTGCGTAGGGCTTCTGTGATAGTGCTGAAGGACTTTCTTTTCCGTAGTGTCATGGCCGAAATGTCAGCAAAGATCCCAATTTTCTGATATTCCGATGGTATGTCTTTTCGGACTCTGCTCGCCTTGAGAACTGCCTCTTTGGCGTGGTAGTAGTGCATTTTCAGTATTATGTCCCTCGGTATATCTGCAGGTAAGTATGAGGGTTTCGCTACTCTATGTATGCGGTCCAGCAACAGGACATCTTGCGGTAGGTCTGGTACCAGCGTGTGGAAGAGCCCCGTGGCGTATGCGGGTAAGTCCGCTGGGCCTACATTTTCGGGCACGTTCCGCAGCCTCAAGTTGCTGCGACGCGCGCGGTCTTCCATGTCCGCGATCTTGTTCTCATATTCGTTCAGCCGGTCCCATGCTTCTTCCACTTTGGTGGTTAGGCGGGTATGCGCCTCCATTTGTGCCTCCATTTGATTTTCCAAATCCGAGGTGCGTGAGCCCAGTTTGTGTAAATCCGTGCGGAGATCAGTGAACGAGCGCTGCAGCGTACCTTGTAGTTTTGCCGCCATATCATCAAACATCGCCTGTAAACTCTCCGTGGTTAGTATAGTGTTGGCGGTTTCGTTGTGCGGACCTTGTGAGCTCTCCTGGTCGGCGCCATCTTGCTGCTCCTCCGGTATAGTAGCTCCTCGTGCGTGCCCTTGTTTGGCACTAAAAAAAAGCATTTTGTCGGTTTTTTCAGATACCCGTTTACTTTTGTTGTGGGACATAGTGATGATGCGTCCCAATGTGCTATTTCTTATGTTTTCGGGTCGTCAATGCTGCATGAGGGCCTTAACTTTTGCGGAGCTAGACGAACATGCGACCTCTCTCGTTCGCGTCCAGGCCACGCCCCTTTTGCATTTTTTTTTACAAACAAACTGCACTTTTATGGACTATATTATTGTTGTAATATGTTTTACTGTTTTAAAACACTAATATTTGTGTTTAGTGAAGTCTCCAGAGAATAACAACAATACCCCCATGTACAGGTTTTATTGTGTTTTGGAAAGTTAGAGAGTCACATATAAGGCTTGCATTTCATTTTTTTGACATTGAAATTTGCCAGATTGGTTATGTTGCCTTTGAGACTGTATGGTAGCCCAGGGATAAGAATTACCGTGTTTCCCCGAAAATAAGACCTACCCTGAAAATAAGCCCTAGTGTGTTTTTTGTGACTAAAATTAATATAAGACCCGGTCTTATTTTCGGAGAAACACGGTACCCCCATGATGGCATACCATTTGCAAGAGTAGACAACCCAAGGTATTGCAAATGGGGTAGGTCCAGTCATTTTTAGTAGCCACTTAGTCACAAACACTGGCCAAATATAAGTTTTTTGCTTTTTTCACACAAAAACAAATATGAACGCTAACTTTGGCCAGTGTTTGTGACTAAGTGGCTACTAAAAAAGACTAAACATACCCCACTTTCAATACCTTGGGTTGTCTACTTTTTCAAAGGGTATGCCATTATGGGGGTAATTCTCATTCCTGGGCTACCACACCGTCTCAAAGGTAACATTACTAATCTGGCAAATTTCAATTTGAAAATGGAACGTTCTATATTTGACCCTGTAACTTTCCAAAACACCATAAAACCTGTTAATGGGGGGTACTGTTATACTCGTGAGACATCGCTGATTACAAATATGGGCATTTTTATGCAGTAATACCTAATAGTATTATGACATTAACAGCTAAAATGTCAGACGGAAATACAAATGTAAAATAAAATCTTATTTTCACAATTTTTTTTGAATTTTATTCATAATAAATTATGTTCCATATATGAATAGTTAATGATAAATTAAAGCCCTGTTTCTCCTGAACAAAATGATATATAATAAGTGTGGGTGCACTTAATGCGACAGCAGTGAATTACGGGTGAACAGACATATAGCGCAAATTCCAGTTTTTGTTTATGTTTTGTTTTGATCAGAATTCCGTCCTGAAGGGGTTAATGACAATGGTCATCCAATGCATCTCTATGAGGAGGTCTTGATTAACCAAAACAGCATTAGGTCCCGCCCCAGTGCCGATTTTATCCAATCCAATGCTTTCCCTATGGGGTAGCATTGGATTGGCTAAAAATTGGCCATTTTGATGGTGTTACAAAGGGGGCGGAGCCAGCACCGGCAGACCTGCGCAGTGCTGGAAAAAATGTGAGTTTTAAAGTTTTATAGAGGGGCTGAGGGAGGGGGGGCCGGCCATCTAAATGGTGGGTTTAGCACTATAGGATTAGCAATACTGGTTTGTGTTCCTGACCCTATAATCCTTTAAGAGAAGCACAAAATGGGAAATCTTATTAATATTATCTGCTTAACATGCTTACCTGGATGGAACTGAAACTGTACAATACAAACAAAAATAACTATTTCTAACAAAAATAACTATTATGCATGCCTAATATGTTTATTTGTACTTACCTTTTCGCTGTGGTGCCTGATTAGTGGGCTCTGTCGTGGACTGCTCTCACTTAATGACATCGGTTTGTATTTTTCTTTCTGAAATAACAGAATTAAGTTATGTTAGGTTAAAAGATTTCCAATTTAACAATTGTACTGAAATGTAAGTTTTAAATGAACACTCCAATCACCAGAAAAACTACAGCACATTGTAGTGGTTATGGTGCCTGGAGTATTCAGTTAACTTTTACAATTATTTAAAAAAATTTAATTTATGCCATTTATAAAGTGCCAGCATATTCCACAACGCTGTACAATATCGCATATCTTAAACTCATTCGTTTAACTAAATACAGAGATCTTATATTTTAGCATGTGTTGGCTGTTTCCCATATCTTTAACTCTACTCCTGTATTTCTTCCCTGGCACAGAGATAAATGAAAAGAACAGGACGATCTGTATATCTTCCGCACCACATCCTTGTGATTAAATACAAAGCAGACAGGTCATGTGTGCACCAAAAGGGGCGGATTAAAGTTGCAAAGGGTGCCAGGTTGGGGGCCCCCTATTAGAGCCCAGGGCTTGGTTTCTCTGTGAGTTGGGTGTGTGTGGAGGAGAGCTGTATGGGGGTGCTGAGTTTGTCTGTGCATCTAGCATTATGTACCTGTGTATGTGCCTGAGTGTGTGTGCATTTCTGACTGACTGTATCGGTGTCTCAGGCATTGTGTACGTGCAACCCTGTCAATGTTCCTGTGTCTCTGGCATTGTATATCTGTGTATGTGCCGGAGTATCCTTGTGTGAATGTGTACGTGAGCATGTGCATGTCTGTGAGCGTATGTGAATGGGGTATTTGCTTGTGTTGTGTGTGAGAGGGACCTGCATGTGATCTTTGTATGCTGCATTATTGGGGGGTGATTGTGACAAGGTAAGAAGGAGTAAGAGTGACATGGTGAGGGAGGTGACTGTGGAAGGGTGAGGGTGAGTCATGGGGTATAAATATATAGGGGCCGAGTATGTGTGGGGGCACTGACTGTATGTGGAGAGGCTATGTTAAACAGTCTCAAAACACTAAAATGCATATTTATTTGCATAATGTTTGCCTCATCCCTGCTACCCTCCTGGACAGGGAGTGGGGCACTAATACATTCCCTGGTGGTCCACTTGGATCCTGATGTAGGTTTGTAGTAGACCACATGGAACAGACCATAGTAATTGCTGTTTCCAGTCCAGCATTGGAACCACTAGGGACTATGATTAATATGGTAGACCATGGCCCACCAGGGAATCCTTTTCACTTGCACAGGACTGTACAGGGAGATCTTAGGATTTCCCTGCTGGCTCCCGGTGGGGCCCGCTCAGAGTCAGAGTTCCGGGCCCCTGTCTGAACCCAGGCCCTAGGCAGCGCCTTCGATGCCTAATGGTTAATGCAGCTCTGACCAAAAATATGCCACTTTAGTTTTTATACTAAGTTTTGAGATTAGTTAGATTTCATAAAGATGTGTTTACAATACAATACAGAATGAAATGTAGCATACTGGTATAAAATGTATCTGCTAAATTCAGAAAGGTGTTTGGCCAGTCACCAGTAGACTCTATGGAGTGTGAATAGTTTATCATGTTTAATGCAACACTGCAAGGGTTGAAATGCATATCAAACACCAGCCATTAAATTATCTTTAAAGTTTGTCAGTATCTCCCAAAATACATACTGCTTGTCGGTGTGAAGATTTATTGCAAATGTCTTCCTGTCTGTTTCAGTTTTAACCCAGACCGAGACAAGTTTGGATTTGCACAATATATTGTTTTTATAGAATTAAACACGGTTTGCTGTAAATCTATAGTGCACCTTTTGTTTTGGTTGTTTCCTTTGGAAAGGAAATTGACTATGCCAAGAAAGTAGTGTAACTCAGTGGATGGAGGCAGTACCTGAATTATCTTGCCAGTGCCAAAGTCCACCTTTTAGCCACCTGGTAAGACAGTACCTGGACACTTCCTGGCAACTTAAATGAGCTGAAGTCATCTATACAGTGCAAACATATTCCACAACGCAAGTTAGAACAATGAGTGTTTTCTTTTAAGCTTAAGTTTCTTAATGAGTTTGATAAATTTTCTACATAATTCTATAAATAAAATGTTTGCTCCCAGTCCTTAAATGGATAAAGTTAAAATATTGAGTCTTCCATAATGAGGGTTTCATGTTCTGTCATTTGGAACCTGGTGGTCCTTCCGTTGCTTGACTTTCTATGTAACATTCAAGGCCGTCTTTAATGCGGGGCAAACGGGGCAGCTGACCCGGGCCTTGTCCCTGCCGGGGGGCCCAAGGCAGCTGCCCTGTTTGCCCTCTGCCCGCAAACTATGGGGGCCATGCACTTAGGGCCACCCGGTGGGCCTGTGTCAGAAGGGGCCCGGTCAGGCACTGTGGTGCTTTAACAGTGCGATCGGGCCCTTGCTTTTCAGCAGCACTGGGAGGAAGTGACAGCCGCGTGTCACTTCCTCCCACAGAAACAGGAGCTGCGCGGGAGGAAGGACCTGTTATTCCTGAGGAGGCCAGGCCAGGAGAGCTTAACTCCCATCCACCCCAGCCAACCCACTGGACCCCAGGGAAGCCACCCTCCAGGAAAAGGTAAGAACCTGGAGGGTGGTTATCAAATTTTGCATGAGTGTCTGAGTGTGCGTGTCAGTATGTATGTATGTCTGTCAGTGTATGTCTGTTAGTGTGCCAGTATGTCTGTCAGTGTATCTGTAAGTCTGTGTGTGTGCATGTCTGTCAGTATGTCTGTGTGTGTGTGAGTCTGTCAGTGTCTGTGTGGTTCAGTATGTCTGTATGTGTGCATGTCTGTGTGTGTGAGGCTGCCAGTGTCTGTGTGGTTCAGTATGTCTGTATGTGTGCATGTCTGTGTGCTTCAGTATGTCTGTCTGTCTGTCTGTATGTGTGCCAGAATGTCTGTCAGTATGTCTATGTGTGAGTCTGTCAGTGCCAGTGTGGTTCTGTATGTCTGTGTTTGTCAATATGTCGGTCAGTGTCTGTGTGTATGTGTGTTTCAGTATGTCCATCTGTCTGTGTGTGTATATGTGCCAGTATGTCGGTCAGTGTATCTGTATGTCTGTGTGTGTCTGTCAGTGTCTGTGTAGTTCAATATGTCTTTGTGTATGTGTAAAGAGTCTCTTAAAGTACAGTGAAGACCTGGAGTGTATATTCTTCAGTCCTTGCTTTGAATCAATATAAAGAGCTATGCTCAACTCTAGGTAAAACAGCATACAGTGGTATTTAATACTCCCCACATGTAGGATATAACTGGACACTTGGAGGTGTATCCTCAAGACTTCTTACAGCATTTCAGATAAGCGTCAGCATATAAAATACATAAAAGGGGGAAACACCTAATGGTGCAATAACGTAGGTTAACTGCAACAACAAACACTGAGGTCCTTAGAGTGCCAACTTACAATTGGGAGAGCTATAACCAGCTCTGAGTAAAACAGCATACAGTGGTATTTAAACTCCCCACATGTAGGATATCCTTCTAGCGAAGCTTGCAGTGCCGGTCTTATGAAATAAGAATCACAAGAGAGTGCCCATAGTGTTTACCGTATAAAAAAAAAAAAGCAGTGAAAGGTAAAATGAAACGTACTTACAGTGTTCAGAGCAGCCACACTGCTCTATGAACCAGGCGTAGGTGGAATAATCCCCACCAGGGATTTCTTTTGTAGTACTGGATCTTTAAAAACATCTTGAGAAAGGCACCAAAAAGTCCCAAAACAAATGCACACAATTTCCAGAATGGCTCCAAAACTCAATGCAAAAGCTGCTCCAACACCTCCACACTCGATGCCACGTGCATCCCACACGTGCTGGTTAGGCTCCCATTTCCCCTTTAAAAACATGCTCACAATGCAAGCAGCGTTCCCAATACTGTACGGGCCGCACACCCTTTCAGACTGTTCATGCGCGCGGCCCGCCAGGAGCAAGGAGTTTCCAAGCCACACGCGGCTCACCTGGAGGCAAGAGTGCTCAAGTCGCACTCAGAACGTATTGATGTTTGTAATAATAATGCTTAATTTTTTTCTCCCATTTTCCTTTGCTTACAGCTCCACCTTGATGGGATAACTGGCAAGGGGCTCAATGATAGGGGGCAATTAACCCCCCACTCCCACAGTCACTAGCATACATTTGTGGTCTGCACCTCACACAATTCTTTTTGTGATTAAAAGCGGCAGGAGGTGTGTTAGGTTGTCTGTTGAGGAAGGAGGCAGGATTTGTGTGTGGTCTTCATTAGTTCAGCATCGTATGGTTTTGGTTTGTGTATGGACTGGTGGCCTGAAATGTAAGTGTTTTTCAGGTCTGTACTAGTCCACTATTTTTGTGCCAGGTAAACTACAGTGTATCTTGGGCTGACCATGCAGCCAGCCTATGATTATTATGTTTTATGTTCCTGGAGGTGTTTACAATTGACATCAGAGTGAGATAAGACAATGCCGTATGACATTCATAACATATAAAGGATGTCACTGGCAGCAGTGTACTTGCATATACAGTCTTTGTCTCTCAGTAAATGTTCTGTCATGCTGTGCAGATCAAACTTATGAAGGCTATATATAATGGTACATCTCACAATTCTTGCTGGGACATCTATTTGTACTTTCCCCCAGTTGTATATTTGCCAGCCCTTCCTTGATCACATTTAATACCTTCCTTCAACTGACTTTTTAAAAAATATTTTTGTTACAAAATGTTACATTGAAAATGTGAAGGGGTCAGAAAAACGTCCCGTCATACCTCAAATTATGCTACCTCTCTATATTATGATGACACCTTTGGGAGGCATTGCGGAGTCTCAGCACAATATGTCACATGTGTTGAGATTCTTTGGAATGTCCTCTCTCATCCTTGCTTTGGAGGTTTATTTACATTGTTCTGGATAGCCTGATTGATATCTTCCCCAATGTGTGTCGATTTATGCTCCTGTGTCACACAATTTAGGTTTTAAAATTAAAAAAACCCTCATAATCTACTTCCCTAATGAAGCCAAACTATTACATGATGCCATGGTAAGTTAGTCTAGATACCAACATTCTAGGGTGGAGTGTCATAAAGTTGAGAAAACTCTAAAGGGGTGTGTCTGCTTTATACATATTCCGGACGGTGACAGTTGCATCACATTACCGCATATAATATTTGTCCTTAATGATGTGTAATTGGCGGTTTGACTAACAAGACCAAAAATATTATAACCCTTAGCACTACTTCATTACATATACATATGCCTTGTACTTATATACTTGTATGAGTTTGTTTTCTGGAAATGTAAAATCTAAAGTCCCATTGAACTTCCTATTGGCCATTTAAAAAGAAAGTCAACATAATGCCTGAGAAGGTGTCTCAACTCAGTATTATAAATAATCTTCTAGACATCTTAACATGCAATAAACACACTAGAAATCCCCTAAGTTTTGCTTCACTGATTTCCTGTAATTTAATTCCTTTTGATGCTGCAGCCAAGAAAAGCAAAGTTTAGCACTAATCTTTAGCACTGAAGCACACAAATACATTGTAAAGAAAAATGGGGGACGGGGGTGTTCAAGAACCCTGTATAATCTGAGGTGGAACTGCAAAGGATAACCATGAAAAGCAAAAATCATGGAGATACCCAGAGATTCCACAAAACTAGAACAAGCCTTGTGAGTAGCCCTGCTCACAATAAATTGATGACTTGGTCATCTCCATAGATCTCCATTAATGTATGGACTCAACAAAGTGGAGAAAGAAGGGTTTATTCCCCAAGCCAACTTGGTTAATGGGGGTTCTGTGGGGATCTGAATACAACAATTTGTTTAAAGGAAAACTATAGGCACACAGACCACTTCGTCTCATTGACATGGTCTAGGTAAAGTGCCCCTGTCCCTTTACTCGGCATATTAAAACATTGCAGTTTCAGAGAATGTTTGCATTGCAGGGTTAAGACAACCTCAAATGGCGTTTTCTGATCTATGCGCAACAGTACAGTGCCACCCAGAGTCTAGAAGTGTTAGGTGTAGGAAATATAGTGAGAAAAAGTAGTCCCAGTATGAGTATTTTATAAAGATGTTATCTTTATAAAATGCACATTTTGCACTGGGTGGGGGTGACAGTGCTGCTTTATGGCAAAAATAGATGGAAACAAAACAAATATTCTCCATTCTTCAGAAGTCCATTTCACTACATTGGCCTTAAAGGAGCACTATAGGGTCAGGAACACAAACCTGCATTGCTGACCCTATAGGGTTAAAACCACCATCTAGCCACCGTGAGCCACTCATGCCTCCCTAAATATAGAAATCTTACTTGTATTCAAGTCTGGAGCTACTACCTCTTGCTCTGTTTCCTTTAGACCTGCCCACTGCCTGCTTACATCAGCAGAAGTGGTAGCCTGACCCAATCACAATGATTCCCCATAGGATTCGCTGAGACTGACAAGGAGGCAGATCAGGGGCAGAGCCAGCACAATTCAAACACAGCCCTGGCCAATCAGCATCCCCTCAGAGAGACTAATTAAATCAATGAATCTCTGTGAGGAAAGTTCAGTGTCTGCATGCAGAGGCAGGAGATACTGAATGTTTGGATGCATTTTAGGCAGCCATGACCCAGGAAGGATCTCTAACAGCTATCTGAGGAGTGGCCAGTGAAGTTATCACTAGGCTGTAATGTAAACACTGCATTTTCTCTGAAAAGACAGTGTTTACAGCAAAAAGCCTGAAGGTAATGATTCAACTCACCAGAACAAATTCAATAAGCTGTAGTTGTTCTGGCGACTATAGTGTCCCTATAAATTTAAAATTCACTTTGAATTCCTGACAATTATTACTTTAGTGAATAAGCCCTGAGAGTGTTTTCTAAAATCAAAATCCTCTCTGTATAAAATAAAACGAGAGCTGGAGATTTTTAATTTTCTCCACTCTACCTGAGAAATGAATTCTAATAGTCTTACCATGGCTGCTGCAGACACAATTAACCTGCTTATAAAACGAATTGCAACAATAAATGGGCATGTCCATGTAAAAAACAGCTTTACTGAAAATAATGTTACCGTGTTTCAAGTGACTTTATTTACTACAAATATAGCACTCGTTGAACGGAATACAAGTATGGAAGACTGCGTAATTAACAATTGATTATTTTGAAAGTTGTACTTCAATAACTGGTTTGAGGCAAGTTGCTCCTTTTTTGAATTTACTGTTTTTATTGGCAATATGTTCAGTAAATTACAGGAAAATCACCTAGAAAATTCGTAATCTTGACCTTAGGTGTGATGTTTAACAAAAGCTCAATATAGGCAAGTGAAAATACATCCTAAATCTCCTAGGTTGCTGACTTGTTAAGAACACGACACAATATAGAATTCAGCTGCACCAACCATCCTTTAGAAGCCAGGTCTCTCACCCAATACATTCATTAACACAGGTTATGAAATACCCCTTTTAACTGCCCAGTGACTCCAGCTATTCTTACCCCCCTTATTTTTTAATTTTTACCAGTCACTAACCACAACTGCCTGTAAAGGCCACTATTGTCCCCATACTATTACTATTGTTATCACTATTATTATTACACAGCACTTTACAGTAATAGAATGGGGATAATTGACAAGTTGTTGAACAAAATATTAACAGACACTATAGGTGAAGAAGGCCCTGCTCCAACAAGCTTACGATCAACAATGACGATTTGCAGTGGAGGTTCCACCAGGACACCCTTTTAATGAGTGGGACTTGAACATCAGTTGCCCCACCACCAATTCCACACCTTCAGGGTGACAGGTTGAGAAATATTGTAATGGGGCGAGTGGACTTGTACATTTATAAGTGTTTCTGAGGGTCTACGCAAAAGGCAATTTGCATTCATTACCAACAGTAGGACTAAAAACACACTTTACCGCAAAATAAAAATGATAAGTTGCTTATAAGGAAAGACTTTACCATCATTTAGATGTAAATAATAAAAATGGGTATTTACCTACTCATAGGAACACTCCAACCTACTGTAGTAATAATGGTGCCAGGAGTGTTGGACACCCAGGGGACCCAGATTAGCGGTCTAAAACGTTTGACAAGGTACAGTGGACATGTACCAGGGAACGCCTGCCACCATAACCACTACAGCAGGCTGCAGCAGTTCTGTTGCTTTGAGTGTTCCATTAAGCGGTTAGATTTTGCAAAAAGAACGTAAGCAACTGTAATGTTAGTGCAGTCAGAGTTTGAACAGCACACAAATGAAGTAAAATAGTGACCAAGAGACAAACACAATTGTTGCAATGACTCCTTGTCAAAAATAAAATGGCAACCAACAAAATATATTGTTTAGTAAAGTTTTATAGGTGGACTGATTACATTTATCTGCGTTTCTGGTCATATTTGTAGAGCTGGCACAGGAATGGAATAAACTTAGCCAAATATGGCAACCAGCCAGCTTGACTCCAGCGAAATATAATTATATAGTACACGGCTACGTCTACAGAGAACATTAAAAAAGTGGTTTCTATTTTTCAGCACTCCTTTCGGATATGTTCTAACCAATTTCTCAGTGTACTATAATGGGACTAGATGTCCAAAGCAATGGTTTCCTGTCTTTTATCTTGGTAAAAGCTACAATAGCCAATGTCAGTTGGTTTTGTAGGAGATAGAAACATAGAAACATAGAATGTGACGGCAGATAAGAACCATTCGGCCCATCTAGTCTGCCCAATTTTCTAAAAACTTTCATTAGTCCCTAGCCTTATCTTATAGTTAGGATAGCCTTATGCCTATCCCATGCATGCTTAAACTCCTTTACTGTGTTAACCTCTACCACTTCAGCTGGAAGGCTATTCCATGCATCCACTACCCTCTCAGTAAAGTAATACTTCCTGATATTATTTTTAAACCTTTGTCCCTCTAATTTAAGACTATGTCCTCTTGTTGTGGTAGTTTTTCTTCTTTTAAATATAGTCTCCTCCTTTACTGTGTTGATTCCCTTTATATATTTAAATGTTTCTATCATATCCCCCCTGTCTCGTCTTTCCTCCAAGCTATACATGTTAAGATCCTTTAACCTTTCCTGGTAAGTTTTATCCCGCAATCCATGAACCAGTTTAGTAGCCCTTCTCTGAACCCTCTCTAAGGTATCAATATCCTTCTGAAGATACGGTCCCAGTACTGTGTACAATACTCCAAGTGAGGTCTCACCAGTGTTCTGTACAATGGCATGAGCACTTCCCTCTTTCTACTGCTAATGCCTCTCCCTATACAACCAAGCATTCTGCTAGCATTTCCTGCTGCTCTATTACATTGTCTGCCTACCTTTAAGTCATCAGAAATAATCACCCCTAAATCCCTTTCCTCATATGTTGAGGTTTTGTAGTGCAAAATTTCAAGAAAAACTGCAAACACGTGTATAATCATATCAGTATACACCATAATATTGTGTAAAACACAAGCTCAAAACTAAGAAAAAAAAAAAATCATAACACGTCTATAAAATAAATGATAACATATGTAACTATTTGTCTTCAAATTGCCGGTAGCATTGTTATTTTCAAGAGTACATAAGAAAACAGAAAAAAACAAACCATATTGTGTAAATCTTTGGACAATCTATTAAATAGTGACATATTTGTACCAATCGTCAATTTGCAAATCACATACGGAGAGTCAAAAAGACTTGGCTCTGAGGTGTAAAGTGTCCCTTAGGGTTCCACCACACTATCCGAATATTCTGTTGCTATATAGAATAATCTCTGGTTGGAGAGACAATCCTAGAAAACAGCACATAGTGCAGACTATGTTCTCCTACGTAAAGCATAAAACATGGGTATAAATGAACACTCACATATATAAGGGCCTGGAAGCTTCATCTATAGATATACAGCACAGTGTTCATTCGGCATCACACCCATACAGTTTGTTTTTTGCCTTATTTTTTTGAAAAATAAACAGGTGTAGATCCTCCTCCCTCAGAAAGGACTAACTGCAGGGATCCAGTACTTGCGCGATACATCAGAAGATTGTAAGAGCTTTCTTAAGAAACTTTGTAATAAAAACCAGTGCATGGATTATTTTTCTACTGATAGGAGGTTAAACTAGTAGGTTATGGACAAAGGTCCCTTAGGATATAACACTTTGTAGTGATCCTTCAAAGGGAAATAAAATAAAAATTTTAAAAAAAAGAGACATAGCGAGAGAGATATGGAAACACTAGTATATGCATTTAGACTACTAAGATCTACCAATAACATTCTTCGTAAACAGCATAAAATGGTTTGTAAAACTCTGCATTGTGTGTAATATAATACTAGGTATAAAGCAATTCCAACCTAAGATCAGATCCTGATAACAGGCAGTAAACACAAGCTATTTATTAACTGCAGCTTGACATGAAAGTCTGAGAATGTTGGCTAAATTATATATATATATATATATATATATATATATATCAGACTTAATTGTCAAAATACAAAATTACTAGGATTGGGAAAAGCATCTAAGTGCTTGAATGTATTTCTACAAACATTTTGTGATGATAAAAAAGAAAGTAATAGTTCTTTCAAGCCGGGAGATATTTTCAAAGTTAAAAAACAAATTTCTTGAAAAAAAAAAAAAAAATGAAAAAAAAAAAAAAATTGACATTCAAATATACACAGACACTACTATGGGAGAAGTAATGCAAAAAATAAGTATAGTTCCCAAAAAGCCCTTTTAGCCAGATAAATGCATATAGACCCCATTTGTCTATCTACAATATGTATTGAAGGCACGATGAGGTCAATGTAACCATTAAGGGCTCAGCAAACAACATATTTACTCTATTTTCCTGTATTTTGAGATGGAAATCTAATATTTGTTGCATCCCAACCAGTGCTGGTAAGGATTTTTGACACCCTAGGCAAGAAAAAAAATTTGCCGCCCCTTTCATTCCACCCACTCATTTGTGTTTGTAAGAGTGTGTGTGTATATAATGCAGAGTGTTTGTATGAGTGTGTGTGTGTATATAATGCAGAGTATGTGTGTGTATATAATGCAGACTGTGTGTTTGTATGAGTGTGTGTGTGTGTGTGTGTGTGTATATAATGCAGAGTATGTGTGTGTATATAATGCAGAGTATGTGTGTGTATGAGTGTGTGTGTGTGTATATAATGCAGAGTATGTGTGTGTATATAATGCAGAGTATGTGTGTGTATGAGTGTGTGTGTGTGTGTGTGTGTATGAGTGTGTGTGTGTGTGTGTGTGTGTGTGTATATAATGCAGGTATGTGTGTGTATATAATGCAGAGTATGTGTGTGTATGAGTGTGTGTGTGTGTATATAATGCAGAGTATGTGTGTGTATATAATGCAGAGTATGTGTGTGTATGAGTGTGTGTGTGTGTGTATATAATGCAGAGTATGTGTGTGTATGAGTGTGTATATAATGCAGAGTATGTGTGTGTATATAATGCAGAGTATGTGTGTGTATGAGTGTGTGTGTGTGTATATATAATGCAGAGTATGTGTGTGTATATAATGCAGAGTATGTGTGTGTATATGAGTGTGTGTGTGTGTGTGTATATAATGCAGAGTATGTGTGTGTATGAGTGTGTGTGTATATGATGCATTATAAAAATCACAGAATTTCATAGCCCCAAGCTTTACCCTTGACTTATCCACGAGGCATAGCAAATTTCACAATTGTTGGTCACAAAACTGCACTCGACTTATACACGAGATCGACTTATACACGTGAATATAAGGTACACTGTAAACTTTTAGCCAAAATAGCCAATTCGGACAAGTAGTTGATTTGACAAATTCATCCAATAATTTTGGTCTTAATGTTGTAATTTGATTGTTCGTTCACCTCAATTTAAACCCTTATTCAATTCAATAACCACCATACATTTTTGTGATTTTTGAACAGAAAGCAAAACAGTTTTTACATTGAGCAGACTGGCAGTGACTGTGACACGGATCTCGAAGTACCAGAATAAAACAGGTTGTAGCTAGCTTTTTGATGTTGTATATGGTCGCTTCCTCCCACTACTAATGAAAGCTTTGAAATGGTTCCAGTTTTCTCACATTAAATAGTACTAAAACACTGAATACAAAATGCTACACCATGTTTTAAAACAATTTTTATTAGTATTTTCAGTGGGTTGAACAGACAAATGAAAAATGATTTGAGTCATGAAGACATGAAAAAGGAGCACGTCATGCCGCTAGTCCTGTATGGGATCAGTAACCAGCAGCAATCCATAATATAATGATCTTATACCAATCCATGGTTAATGTTAAATAAAACACAACATGGAACAAAGCTAATATATAGTACGTCCTAAAACGTTTTATACCATAGCCAACCATGCAATCCATAAAGCAGGGAAGGAAAGATGAAATAGGAATTCGTGAAAACCTATAAAGTTGAGAGAAGAGGAGAGAGACTGGAATCTGTGCGAGCAGGGACTGGAACCTGAATTTTAAACAAGGGTGATTGGATGTTTTTTTTTGTAGAATTTGGTGCAGATATCAATTTGCATATTGAAAAGGATTATGCATGTATTTGTTTATGCATAGCTCCAGCCTTGCTGTCTGTAGATTTCACAAGCCGTCCCCTCTTCCCCAGGCACAGAATGGGCAGGGGAAAACTCCAATCAGAGGCTTCTTACCAAGAACCTCTGTGCTGGAGCCACGCATGTAATCTCATACGATCGTGGCTTTCCAATGCTTCTCAATGAGCTGCAGTACGAATCATTGAGAAGGGGGGGAGGCATTTATGCTCCATCAAGCTAACGGAAGCAGAAGGTGTTTCGGCATCCACTTGAAAAAGTGCAGATTTCGATAGAAAACTGCACTGTTATAAACTTTTTTTTTTTTTTTTTTAAATAACAGACTCCAGACATAAAAAGCCCTCAGCAAGTTGAATTTTTTTATGTGTCTGTAGAGTGCCTTATATCATTCAGCCCTATGTGCTTTCACATAAAGCAAAATTAAAGCCATAAAGAACTATGATGGAACTATAGCAGAACTGGAGAAATTTTACAAATCTACTACTTTGGCCTTAACTTTGTAGTTTGGTTTTCAATTCTCTACACTACATTCTTTAGGACAGAGACTACAGAGATGTATTCCTTAAACTGTGAAATGTAGTGAACTGAAATAGTAATTATCAATTCTAAACAAAAATAATGATTGATTCCAATTCAGTCTAGGCACAGCTTGGCTATCTAAATCTGAATGAGCATATGTAGGATGAGCTGGACCAACATCCACTTTGGGCTCACAACTTTTAAAAAGGACCTGCTGCTAATGTTTTGGTGCCAGATAACACACGACCCATTCAGAGATCTTATGGAGTCCATTGCTCATCAGAGCTATTTTGGCAGCATGCGATTGACCTACAATATATTAGGCACGTGGTTTTAAAGTGGTGGCTGATCAGTGTATATATAAGAGTATTATTATCATCATCTGTATTTATATAGCTCCAACGTATCCTACAGTGCTTATATAGAGAGATTTTTCATAATGCTAAATAATTATAGGAGTTCCAATGTACACCACTAAACAACAGCATCGGGTCCAAAATATGACCCAGACTCGGGCCGCACAAATCAAATAAATGATAAATAGTAGTTTTGTATGACACGTCTGCTCTTTTTCATAAGCAGAATGTATATCTAAAAAGAAATGGGTTTTTGAGAGAATGAACTAAAGATTAGGTGACCATACAGGACCAGGAGAAGGCTATAACAATTAGTGTAAGTCAAACATAGTCTCGAATGACGTGCTAGCTGTACTTGGGCACTCTGCAAAGTCATCACGAAGTGGAAAACAGACACCAAACGTGTTCTAAAGCTGGTAGGTCCATAAAGTCCTTCAAGGAAGATCAAAATGAGTATTAATGAATGTATGTGGTGGCATTGTTGACTTAACCCTTCTACACCTCATGAGGACTTCAACCCTTCTTGTCTCTTGACCTCTAGTTAAAGAGACACTGTAGGCCATGTAACGATTTCATCTCATTGAATGGATTACACTGTCTCAGTAGCCAAAGCAGCAAAAAGGGCATAGCATGCTAAGGGTTAATTGAATGCTAAATGGAACGGTACAAACATTAAAAAAATTAAGCCATTAGCATTTAAGTATGAATTGGGAGCTGCTAGCATTATTCAGTTATTGTAGGCAGGAATGCTCAAGTGGTAAACATTAGAAATGGTATACATAATATTACCAAGAATAAAGACATTATTTCAACCAAATAAACAAGGTGTGTGTTTTTGCTACAGTAACATTAAATGATTTACCAAGAAAATAAATAAATAAATAAATAAATCTCAACAATATGGAGAGGAAGAAAATATACATATTGTCTGGGCTTGAAGCCAAATTTCCCATTTGTTAGGCTTTTATAAAAACTGTAGAATATACTTATTGTCAGGATTCCTCCATATTGTCCCAGAACTCCTCCATGTTCAATTCATTCCGATCGGCATTACCCGTATGACTTCCGGGTTTCGCCGATTAGTCTCTGCCCATGTGTCTGACGTCACACGCTTCCCTTCGAAAAGGAAGCCGCGACCGCATCTAAGCTGCTCAATCAGTCTTGTGGTTTGATGTGCTCTCGCTACTTACTACATTGTTGCTGCTTCGCTACAGAACTTGGCTAACCTGATTTCCTGTGTACCAATCCTCTGACTTTGATCCTGGCTACACTCTACTCCACTCTCCCTCTCAAGGAACAGACAACTTTGGATTCCTGCATCTCTTCACTTGCTTCAAGGAACCATAATTCATTCTACACTGGAAAGGACTTCAACTCCCATCATTCATGAAAGGATAGATAAGTTCTCCAGTGATTGTAATTATTAATTGGTTCTTACCTTAAGTTATATAAAAAGGATAAGGAATACTAAAGTCTGCCCTCTGGGATTCTCCTTGCTATTTCCTTTGAATGTCATTTGCCAAATTACTCAAATGTTAATTGTCATTATTTGAGTCTAATGACTACAACCACTTTGCATACCAGGACATATATTGTTATTAAGTTTATTTCTTCAAGTTAAGAGACTTACTTTGTACTACAGGAATCACCTGCTCTAGCAACTTTATATTGATGTTTAATGGACTATACTGCTAGTTGCTAATTAAGCATTCCTTATTTTCATTTGCAACCAATTACTATTTTTCTTGTGACGTTATACTTATCCAAGACTCCCATTCTTCATGCATTATTGCTGTGGAAGGCTGCTAAAGGTTAAAGTTCTTTATTTAAATAAAATATATTTTCTTAAAGTGACAGTATCCATTTTGTTTCTTCACCTGCGGTTGAGTTCCAAATAATTTTCTCACAAGAGTATTACACTTATAGAGGAAAAGTTACATTAAGCTTTTTTCTAAAAAAGACTCATTCGAGTTGAATTGTCTCTTCTCTAGAATTTACACATTAAAAATCACCTGTAACTTTTTTTTTTAAATAGATACTCCAATTTTTATTAAAGACTTTATAAATAACATCATAATCCAGTTCAAAAAAGGCAAAGTGAGGGGAAGCTTTGCAAATGTAAATAAATAAATAAATAAATAGAATTTTGGATTTTGCTGTCCTCTCCCTTAAGTTTCCCATGTGTTTGTGGTATTCTCAAGTTTCCTACTTGACCTTCTGCATTTCAAGTCTTTCTTCCTTCTTTTTGCCATCATCTGCCCACACTCATCTAGTCCAAATGAGATTCCTATGCCCTTGCTGTAATCCGAGTTAGGTGGATCAGTGAATCGACGTCCCGCTCATTCTTGGCATAGAGCTTGTTGTTGTCAATGTAGAGGAGGTGGCATAAGGTACCTGTTGAACCTGTATCCTTATCCATTCTTAATGATGATCTGGCTGAGGGAGTTGTGGTCTATACAGAACAGGATTGGGGATAGTGCATTACCTTGGTATATGCCACATTTGATGTTCACTCATGTTATTGTCCTGGAACTGGCTTCTAGAGTTATTCTCCACTTGCTTTAGACCCTTAGTGTCTTGTTGGCATTGTATAGACCCAATCATACAAAGGGTTGCCAATCTGCACTTGTGCACCAAAAATGCATAGCTGGAGTAAGATGGATGATCTTAGAAATGCTAGCAGTCCTTGACCATTTATTTTTATAATTCTAATCCTTTATTTTAGTAGTGCATTGAAAGACAAACAAGCTTTTAAGGATATATCAACAGTAGTCAATGCGAAAAGTGGCATATGTATAACAGGACTTGTCAAGAGATTAGACCTTTTTTGAACAATATCAGGTCTGAAGTAGTCATGTCTAAGTATAACACCAAGTAGGAGCTTAAGAACTAGAGGCATGAGCTAGACATGGTTATCACAAGCTATGTAACATTAATACATGCCAAAACGTTGAGATATAGCTACATGCAGAAGAACATGTAATGGAAAACGAAAAATAGCTATATCTTGGTGAGCTCAATAGCAGAGTAAAAATACAGCAGCCATTCCCACCACACGTGAGAGATATTGCAAAAAGCCCTCTCGCTTGGTGGCCCATGAGTCAGATGAAGACTGTGTTTCATAATTATTAAGCAATATCTGCTGAGATGAGCAAGAACCGCATCAACCAGCGTCCACTCAGCGGTCAGGCCCTGCTCCCTTAACCATTTCTTGACCATGAAGAATTGGTCAGCACCAGGAGCTGACATGATTTACATCTACTGAATAAACTAACAATGCTGCATGAATACCTAGCAGCACAACTCAACCATCTACAAACAACAGTCTCCCACCAGACTTGTATACATTGGCAAGAAAAAGTATGTGAACCCCTTTTAAATTAATTTTCTGCCTGAACTGGTCATAAAATGTCATTTCATCAAAGTCACAAGTATTGACGCACAATGTTCTTAAGCGAACAACACACAAACAATCTTTCATATTGAACACATGCCATTAAACATTCACAGTGTTGAAGAAAAAGTTAACAATTGATTTAATAGCTAGTACTCCTTTGACAGCAATAATCTCAAACATGCATTTACAGTAGGTGCGGATTAGATCCGCACAATGTTCAGGAGGAATTTTGGACCATTCTTCCTTAGAAAACGGCTTTCTTGGGATGTCTGGCAAGGAGAACTTTTGAGGACATTCCACAGCATCTCTGTGATGCAAAATGTGAGCCTTGACTGGGCCACTCCAAAAGGAAGATTTTTAAGTTTTTCTCTAGTGGATTTACTTAGATTTTTAGGGTTATTGTCCTGCTGCTTCACCCAACTTCTACTGCACTTCAGCTCACGTACAGCCATCCTGATATCCTATAGGAGATCTTGATAATCATGGGAATTCATGTATCCCTCCAGGCCTGAAGCAGCCCCAAATCATGATGCTCCCTCTGCCGTACTTAATAGTTGGGATGATGTTTCCATGTTGTTACGCGGTGCGCTTTTTACACCATACATAGTGCTGCGTGTTCTTCCCAAACACCCCAACCTTAGGTTTTCTAGTTGCATTGTGGCGAGGTACAAAGCAATGTTTTTTTTGGAAGTGGCTGCTATTTTCATGGTGTCCGGATATGGACACCATGCCTGTTCAATGTTTTCCATATAGTAGTCTCATAAACAGTGATGTTAACTAGTTCCAATTCAAGTATTTAGATGTCACCCTATGGTTCTTTCTTACCTCACAGAGAATTGTGTGGTATGCTCTTTGAGTCGACTTTGCTGGACAGCCACTTCTAGGGTGTGTAACCACAGTACTATATCGTCCCAACTTATAGACAATTTGTCGGACAGTGGAAAGAGATAAATGTGTAAACCATTCCAGCTTTACACAACAATTCTTGATTTCAGGTCTTTTGGAAGACCTTTTTTGAGAGCCATGGATGGTTTACATCAAAAGATTATTTTTGTGAATAGCAA
This sequence comes from Pelobates cultripes, assembly GCA_933207985.1. Classification (NCBI taxonomy): domain Eukaryota; kingdom Metazoa; phylum Chordata; class Amphibia; order Anura; family Pelobatidae; genus Pelobates; species Pelobates cultripes. Next base: position 78,600,809 of record OW240922.1, read on the forward strand.
ACTCAAAATATTTAGTGCTTCTTATAAGTCAAAGTAACTGGCACACCTCCAATCTCGTTGTTTTAAACTGGACACCAGGTTTTCCAATTTCCAACTCTAATTAGCTTTTGCTGAAATCATTAGGGTTTCACATACTTTTTCCAATCTATACTGTGAATATTTGAATTATATATTCTATATGTACAAGAACAATACCATGATGTGTTTTATTATTATTATTACTAAAAAACAGACTGTGTTTGCTGATTGCTGTAACTTAGAACATCAAACCAGATTTTATGCCAAATGTACACATAAATACAGTCATATTAAAAGGGTTCACATACTTTTCTTGCCACTGTATTTAATACAAAGCAGAATAATACTGGTCATGAAAGACCCTCACAAGGGAACAACAACATCAATCTACCAACCAATCATCTCCCTCCATACAACATGAAAACTCATATCAGGCATCATAGCCCTCATATTCTTCCAAGTATTACTTCATCAAATGTACGCAAACAGCTATGAAAATGTGCTCTTAAGAAAGTCCATACCAGACGAAACCGTTCAGGTGGGAAAGAGATCCTGCATGAAACTTCTATTTTATGTGCTGGAAAAAAAAAAATGTGTTATTTATTTTTTTAAGTGTGAGTTAATAAAATGGGGAATTTATCATAAGAAATTATCTGCACTATGAGGTCTATCTTCAATTATATATGTGCTAATACATGGAAAACGGTAAGACCAAACCAAAGACTCCTGGAATACGGCAGAAGCCCACTCAAAGCTTGTTTCTCACATTTCAATTGACTATTCTATATTCCTGATTAGTTTAATATTTATACTGGGTTAAAAAATGCTCTGGATTCCAAAAGTGAGAATTTCCACACAATAGTGTTTGCAAACGCCAACACGTTTAGATGGTGTTTTAAAGTATTTTAAAAAAATTAGCTCAAACAATAAAAGTATAAATTTCTTACACTGATTAGATAAACAAGGATTGCCATAAAAAAGAGCAATTCAACAGGCACCATAACGACTTCATCTGAATAATGATGTTATGTTGTGAGGAAATCCCTGGTGCTAGCTTACCTGAAGGGGTTAAACTGTTCATGAAAGTCTTTAAGTTGGTGCCCGTAGGCTCTGCCCCTGAACTTCCACTCAATGTCCAAGTCTTCAATCATTAAAGGGATCCTGAAAAACAAACCCATTTTCCTGGCACTATGGGCTCTTGAGTGTCCCCCTCCCTCGGGGCCCCACTCCCACAGGGCTGAAGGGGTTAAACCCCTTTAGCCACTTACTTGAATCCAGCGCCGATGTCAGGCTCTGCCCACGCTCCTCGCCGGCAGAGACCCAACGCGCATGCGAAACAATGCTTTCCTATGGGAAAAATCTGACTCTGGAGGTCCGTGAGGAAGTCCAGCGTCCGATAATGGACCAAAAAAGTCTGTTTCGATTCCAGAAGCCATCTAGTGGCGGGCAGACTTAGAGCTGCAATGTAAACATTGCAGTTCTCTGGAACTGCAATGTTTTGCATTGCAGCACTAAGTGCAAAAGGGTCTCAGCACCCAGACCACTTCAATTAGCTGAAGTGGTCTGGATGCCAACAGTGTCCCTTTAAACCTCAGATCGGGCTTAACTCTCATATCAGTATCTCCCCATTAAGAAAAGAGAGTAAAACAAGATACATTCTGTTTTCTCATTGGGACCAGATAATATGCTGAGACTAACAGGTTTTAGCCTATCAATGACGCCTGGCCCATGTCTTCCTGATTGAAGCCTAGAGCACAGAAAGGAAATTCAGGAGCAGAGCAACTGGAACATATTTCAGTGTTATATCATAGTTCCGTATTATTTCATAAGGCATGTTCAGCTACGAGGGAGTTAGTTGCTTGGGTAAAATCTGCGTGAGGTTGTGAAACAGTAAACACTAGATCAGATTACCAACTTAATCAATGCATTTCATGGTTTTGTTTGCAAAAGTGTTGTGTTGCATTGCTTTATGCTAGACGACAAAATTAAAGTTACACAAATAATTGTGGTTTATAATAAAACATAAAAAAAAACAAAGGAATAAGGTTTTTATTTTACTCATATATGCTCATTTATTTATTTACTCATTTACTCCAATATGCAAGATAAAAGAAGCTAGAGTATTTGTAGTTGATAGAAGAATAAAGAAAAGCACTTATAATTTTCTGGAGCTTCTAAATAGCTCCAATGATATCGCCTGGGTGATATGATCCCTGCCTGTGGATATACACATAGTCCTGGTCTGGTCAGATCTTGGGCTAGTAGCCAACAACAGGAGTGTTGTAGTAGGGTCCTGTAATGGATCACCTGGCACCCCGACTGGGTACCTCAGTTGAAGGATGCTCCTAGCGCTTCCTGAGGACACCAAGCACTTCAGCAGACATCACAACCACCGAACTGGAGAAGCATACGAATGCTGTAAGCAGCTGAACAGGAAAAGCATACAATCAGCTTACACTCCTGGCAATCAGAATACAATCCCATTCCCCCAATAACGAGACGACACTTCGTTTTGAGGTCAAGCAGAACTGACTGTACTGGCACATCCAGCCTCTTTTATTCACAATCCACAAACATAGTACTGCCCACAGGGTTTTGAAATACAACCAATCAATCCGTACAATACACACAGACACTCCCACACAAAATCCTCCCCTCTGCCGGTGATATGATTACTGAACACAATGGGTAATATAATTATCACGGGCAGAGAACTACAGTTTTATAAAACATATCACAGGGACCCGAAAACATGCAATAACTCACACTGCCACTGGGGAGGAGTTACACCTTTAGCTCCCTGTAACTCACATTGCCCCTGGGGAGGAAGGACGACACCTTTGTCTCCCTGTAACTCACTCTGCCGCTGGGGAGGAAGGACTGCACCTTTGTCTTCCTGTAACACACACTGCCGCTGGGGAGGAAGGACGACACCTTTGGCTCCCTGGGACTCACACTGCCACTGGGGAGGAAGGACGACACCTTTAGCTCCCTGTAACTCACACTGCCGCTGGGGAGGAAGGACGACACCTTTGTCTCCCTGTAACTCGCTCTGCCGCTGGGGAGGAAGGAGGACACCTTTGGCTCCCTGTAACTCACTCTGCTGCTGGGGAGGAAGGATGGTACCTTTTTCTCCCTGTAACACACACTGCCGCTGGGGAGGAAGGACGACACCTTTGTCTCCCTGTAACTCACTCTGCCGCTGGGCATATTCTCTCTCTTTCACCAGCCGGAATTCTCGGTCCATCCTTGCGTTTCGCTCGGCTGTGACCTGGTTCCAGATCGCCTGGAATATATCCATGGGCACATTATCACCATACTGGGCCACTCGCTGCCTCACCTCGGCCAGCCAATCATCGCCAGAGCCTTCCATACTTGTCTGCTCCAAGTCGCTGGATACCTCTGCTCCTAGGGGCGCTGCACGTGTGTTAGCATTGCCCTCAATTTGTACCTCCACGAACGGTGTCTCTGAGCTGCTTTACCCCGCACTAGGATGCCATCCCACCGCTGCCACCAATGTAACGGATCACCTGGCACCCCGACTGGGTACCTCTGTTGAAGGATGCTCCTAGCGCTTCCTGAGGACTAATCAGCCTATTTCATTCATAGAATCATGGGAGTTGTAGTTCAGCAACATCTGGAGAGACGGAGTTTGGGGAAGCCTGCTTTAGGTTATCTCCATTCCTGACAGTAAGATTGTTGTGTTTCAAATTCTAGGACTGCAGAATAACCAAGCATTGGTTTCAGAGTTCTCTTGGGGTTTTAAAGGCTGAGGCAAGCCAAGGGCACATTTGTGACAAAGTATTCCCCTTCTGCCAAGGTGACACGGATGGGACATGATCCATGGTCTCTCCTGGCACGGCTGGCCTCCCTTATTCTCATGGCGCTGTGTCCTTTGCACTCCTCGCACTGCAGATGTAACACTTCTGGCCCGGAGTGTCCTCTTCTTCCAATGCAGGTTGCTTTGTAGTTCACATCACTCAGTGCGGTGTCAGTGGCTGAGCTGTGTTAATACATTTGACAAGGAAGCCTTTTTCTAGAGTGTGAGGACATTGCTAAGGAGGTGCGACTTCTGTATCTCCTACCTAGACTCTAGTTCACCCAGAGTACAAGAACAAACTTATTGCTAGCATATAAAATATGTAAATATATACAATGCAAATAATGAATGACAAGAGTGCAAACACATGTCTGTTAATTGTAATAAATGCTAAGGAATAAGACAAGCATTTAAAGATTGTGTGAATATGCATTAATTATGAAACAAGCAAAATAATAATGGATTTTTAAGATAATCTCCGCACAGTTCAAACCACAACATTACAAAATGCCTACATAATGGACCAACATCCTTTCAATGATCCTTCTAAATTATTAAAATGACAAGTCTAAGAGCCAAATAGCAGAATCACAAGACTGACAATAGGGCTTTGTTCGGAGTTTACCATATAATTCCCAAGGAAGCTACGTCAAGACGATGTGAAAAATAAAGGCAACAATGTTTAAACAGAACAAAAATTATGAACATTTATTTCAATCTATTCAAAAAATACAAGTCAGTTTAACACATGATTCTGACATTTTTATGTTTTGTTTTCTTTAACTAATCAAGTGTCAGGACTCTTTACATTTACACTTTATATTTAGTAGAGTGCTTACAGGAAAAAAAAAAAAGTTATTTGAAAATATTAAAATATATTTTGAGAAAAATATACTTTAATTAGAACGTATCTTTAGGACAACAAAGAAACACATCACCAAGCCTTGCAATGAATTAAATCCTCAAAATTAAATTAATTCAATTCAGAAATGATCATGTGCCTCGTGTTGAGTAATTATTAACCTCCAATGGAATGTAAAAATTAGCATTTTTATGACATTGAGATTTTAACCCTTTCCAGCCACTTGACCCAAAAAAAAAAAAAAAAAAAGCATTCAACGATGTGAAATAGTCACATTACATATTACTAATTCATAACAATTTGGATCAAATTTTCTAAGCCAAAACTATATGCATAATAACTTTGATCTATTACAGGTGTGGTTTAATTATACAGCTAATTGCATTTCCACTTTCTATATTGCATATTAGCTTTCCACATTGTATCCTCTGGAATTCTTTTCAAAACAAACCAGTACCAGGCATCAAGTGAATGATATCACAGAGTGGAAGCAAAAAGCACCAGACCTCACAGCAAATGGCAACTGACAGTTCTACATTCTAATAAAAACAAAGCACTTTCACTGCCTGGTAGCAATTTTTTCCCCACTGTTTCTTTAGATTTAAAACTTTCTGTTGATTTTCTCCATCTGTAACTAGTACATTATCAACGTGATCATTTAGAAATCCTTCAAAAGTATTATATTGAACAGCGAGTATTCACGTGTCCATTTGTAAAAACAATATTAAATAATGGAATGTAAAAAAAAACAAAAACAAACAAAAAAAAACCAACCAAACCAAAACTACAATATATATTTTTATGTTAAAATTAATGTTCTGATATACTAATACAGTGATTGATTGATTGATACATGCATTGTTTGTAATACATATATATCACACTGACACTTTAACAAGCAGTGTTGAACTTGGTATTAGTTTTCCCCACACCCTCCAACATCCCTCCCATACTATCAGAACACTGTATATAAGGCACACTATACCAGGCTGGAGTTCAATGCAATCAGATAAACTCAGAAAGTCTGTAATCTCTGCACTATTTCCTCACCTGAGGTTTGCCATCTCTGGAGGGGGAGGAAGCCATGCTTTAGCCCTTACAGGAAAGTTTATATTAATCCTCTGTAGTGAAAGCCCAGACCGACCACAGAGCAGGGGGAGCCCAGAGAGCCCCAGTTGAAGAGCAATATAGCTGTAGGTTCTGATTCCTTTGCTCTGTCCTGGATGTCCTCAGCAGGCAGTGCTGTGTAGTTGCTGCAGCTTGTGAGCAAGTAATTGTCATTGCATTGCATTGCATTGCACTGGGCGGAGGGGGCGGGGCTAGCAGTGCAGCCAGGTACTGGGTAGGGAGGGACACATGTACACCTTCTGTCCTTTTCACACACACCTTGCTCATTGCAACTACACTGTGCTGTATGCCTCCTGCTGGTGTCACGACTAGTAGGAGAATATAAGGGGAAAAATGCCCCCAGGAGTTCAAAGTTTTCTTTAATATTTTTTTTTACTCTGTGCAGATGTGATTATATTTGGTTTGATTATTTAGGGACTTTCTCAGCTTTTTACCTGCTGGAACATTCCTCCCTAAAAGGGACAATGTATTAAAAATATACATATAATGCTGCATTTAATGGGAAAGTATCATCTCTGATATGTTTGTACAACCTTATATGCAAATTTTAACTATTGATAAATGTTTTTTCCTTTTGTTTTTATTTCTTCAAAACTTTGTCCTTTTTTCACCGCTTAACCCCTTCAGGATGGAGTCAATAGTGCACGTTCTGATCAAAACAAAACGTAAACAAAAACTGGAATGTGCGCTATATGTCTGTTCAACCGTAATTCACCGCTGTCACATTAAGTGCACCCACACTTATTATATATCATTTTATTCAGGAGAAACAGGGCTTTCATTTCATATCAAATATTTATAAATGAAACATACTGTGAGAAATGTTACATTTTTTAAAAGATTTGTAGTTCCGCCTCACATTTTAGCTGTAAATGTCATAATACTGTTAGCTTTTACTGCAAAAAAAGCACATATTTGGATTCAGCAAAGTCTCACAAGTACAACAGTAGCCCCCATTAACAGGTTTTACGATGTTTTGGAAAGTTAAAGGGTCAAATATAGCACATTCCGTTTTTCAGTTTTTTCTCATTGAAATTTGCCAGATTGGTTATGTTGCCTTTTAGAGCATATGGTAGCCCAGGAATGAGAATTACCCCCATGATGGCATACCATTTGCAAAAGTAGACTACCCAAGGTATTGCAAGTAGGGTATGTCCAGTCTTTTGTAGTAGCCACTTAGTCAGAAACACTGGCCAAAGTTAGCGTTCGTATTTGTTTTTGTGCAAAAAAAAGCAAAAAACTAATATTTGGCCAGTGTTTGTAACTAAGTGGCTACTAAAAATGACTGGACAATACCCCGTTTGCAATACCTTTGGTTGTCTACTTTTGCAAATGGTATGCCATCATGGGGGTAATTCTTATTCCTGGGCTACCATACGGTCTCATCTGCCAAATTTCAATGTGAAAAAAATGAAACGCAAGCCTTATATTTGACTCTCTAACTTTCCAAAACACCATGAAACCTGTACATGGGGGGTACTGTTTTACTCAGGAGACTTCGCTGAACACAAATATTAGTGTTTCAAAATGGTAACTTGTATTAAAAGTGCAGTTCATGTGTGAAAAATGCAAAAAAGTCATTTTTACTAAAAATATCATTGTTGTAATGCAAGTTACCATTTTGAAACACTAATATTTGTGTTCAGCCAAGTCTCCCGAGAAAAACAGTACCCCACATGTACAGGGTTTATGGTGTCTTGGAAAGTTACAGGGTTAAATATAATGCTTGCAATTCAAATTCTCTGCACTTTTTGCCTGGGTTGTCAGGCATGCCAATCAAATTTTAACTAATTAAATCACATAATTATGTTAAAATATTACTTAAACATACACATAGAATTTTAATATATATACATATATATGTATTTAAAGTCTACGTGGATACTTATGTAGTTATTTATGTAATTATATATATCTATATATATATATTTGCGGTTATTTGTATTTTATAGATAGATATATATATAGAATGTCATTCTAAGTGTATTTTGTTACCAATATATATATATTAATAACAAAATACAGTTAAAATGATATTACATATGTATATATAATTTATTAAAAATTTTTTTTAAATATTTGATTTTATTATTGTAATTATACGTGTATATATAAATATAAAATATATATATATAGATGTATTATATATATATAATATATATATTTTATATATATGTAACGTCATTCTAAGTGTATTTTAATACTAATATATATATATATATATATATATATACTTATATTAACATTAAAACACACTATGTATGATGTTATATATATAAGATGTATATATATTATACATTATATATATATAAATATATATATATATATATATATATATATATATATACATATATACACATTTAATTTATTTTAAACATGTTTAATAATATTTTTTTTTTACACCTCCCACCAGCAGGGGGACTGTCTGACACTCCAGACAGTCCCCCTGCTGGCAGATCCACAGCCAGCTATAGGGGGCCATGTGATCACTCTTTGAGAGCGATCACATAGCCCCCGGGGGCCTGATTTGCCGGGGGTGGGCTGCCTGGGCTGTCAGGCAGTCCTCCCGAAGAGGATCGCGGCGGAGGTGAGTAGTTGCAGGCTCCTGGGGGCAGGGCCGAACTGGGCCACTGGGATACCGGGAAATTTCCCGGTGGGCCGTCGGCACCTGGGGCAGGGCAGACACCTGGGTCTGCTGGCGGCCGTTGGGGGGGGTCTGCTGGCGGCTGCTGGGGGAGCTGGCTGTTCTGTCTCTGCTCCCCAGCGCCAAGCTTAATGAGACCGGGGCCGGAATATGACGTTATATTCCGGCCCCAGTCTCATTAAGCTGTGCGTGAGGGCGGGGGAGCAGAGACAGAGCAGCCAGCTCCCCCAGCGGCCGCCAGCAGACCTCCCCCTGCGGCCACTAGCACACCCAGCCAGTCACCCACAGGTAATATATGTCATTCTGTTAGTGTGAGTGTATGTGTGTCTGTGTCATGGTGTGTGTCTGTGTCATGGTGAGTGTGTCTGTGTCATGGTATGTGTGCGTGTGTGTCATGGTGTGTCTGTGTGTGTGTGTCTGTGTCATGGTGTGTGTGTGTGTCTGTGTCATGTTGTGTCTGTGTCATGGTGTGTGTGTCTGTGTCATGGTGTGAGTCTGTGTCATGGTGTGTGTATGTGTGTGTCTGTGTCATGGTGTGTCTGTCATGGTGTCTGTGTCATGGGGTGTGTGTGTGTCTGTCATGGTGTATGTGTGTGTCTGTGTGTATTTAAAAAGTGTTTTTACTCACTTTTTTTTTCTCCCCACGCCGTGCTGGTCTCCCCTCGACTGGCCCTGCCTCATCAAGCTTGATGATCTCAGCCAATCCAATGCTCTGCCATAGGATTGGCTGCAAAGGCCCTGAATGTAGGTGCTGCACACTGTGCAGCACTGACACAGGAAGCACCTCTAGTGACTGTCTGAGTGACTGTCACTAGAGGTGACACTAGGAAGCAATGTAAACACTGCCATTTCTCGGAAAAGTCGGTGTTTACATTGAAAAGCCTGCAGGGACTTGCGCCTGCAAGTGAGTGAGCTTGCTTGTGTGTGTGTGTGTGTGTGTGCCTGCTAGTGAGTGAGTGAGCTTGTGTTTTTATGCCAGTGAGCTTATGTATATCAGTGACATTGTTTGTCTATGAGGCTGTGTATCAATGAGTTTGTGTGTGTCAGTGAGATTCTCTGTGTCTGCATGTGAGTATGCTTATAATTAAACGTTTTTCTCTGAAAGGACCAATATTATATATTAGAAAAAGCAATATATATTCGAGATATATATTACTCAACCATCTGGGGTGGCAAGACATTGCCTTACATATTACATACAGCAATATATGGCGCAATGACTTATGGGGCTGGCATAGATTTTTTTTCCAGGGCTGCTTTTTATCCCCAGTCCGGCCCTGCCTGGGGGTGAAAGCCGTTACGTTCTATGCCGCCGCAACGGCTTTAAAGCCCATTATAATGGGGATGGCATAGAACGCCGTAACGGCGTTAAGGTGTTAAAGGGACTCTCCAGTGCCAGGAAAACAATCCGTTTTCCTGGCACTGCAGGTCCCCTCTCCCTCCCACCTCCCATCCCCGGTTGCTGAAGGGGTGAAAACCCCTTCAGTGATTTACCAGAGGCAGCGACGATGTCCCTCGTCGCTGTTTCTTCCTCCGCCCACACTCCTCCTCTTCATCACGTCAGCCTGCGGGGGAGACTGATCACGCACGCCGGCGGGGGAGACCTAAAGCACATGCGCGGCAATGCTGCGCACGTGCATTAGACCTCCCCATAGGAAATAATTGAAAATGCTTTCAATGCTTTCCTATGGGGATTTTAGCGACACTGGAGGTCCTCACAAATCTGTGCTATAATCCCGGAAGTGCCCTCTAGTGGCTGTCTAGTAGACAGCCACTAGAGGAGGAGTTAACCCTGCAAGGTAATTATTGCAGTTTATAAAAACTACAATAATTACACCTGCAGGGTTAAGGGTAGTGGTAGTTGGCACCCAGATCACTCCAATGGGCAGAAGTGGTCTGGGTGCCTGGAATGTGCCTTTAAGAACTGAGCCAAATGTACATGTTTTGATCAAAATAAAATGTAAACAAAACTTGGAATTTGCGCTGTATGTCTGTTCAACCGTAATTCACCTCTTTCATATTAAGTGCACCCACACTTATTATATATAATTTTATTCAGGAGAAATAGGGCTTTCATTTAACATCAAATATTTAGCTATGAAACACAATTTAATATGAATAAAATATAAAAAAGTGAGAAATGAAGAAATGTTGTTATTTTTTAGTTCTACATGACATTTTAACTGTGAATGTCATAATACTGTTTGCTTTTACTGCAATAAAATACACATATTTGTATTCAGAGATGTCTCACGTGTAAAACAGTACCCCCTATGTATAGGTTTTATGGTGTTTTGGGACGTTACAGGGTCAAATACAGCATGTAAAATTCTTCAGTTTTTTCACATTGAAATTTGCCAGATTGGTTACGTCGCCTTTGAGAGCCAGTTAGTCACAAACACTGGCCAAAGTTAGCGTTAATATTTGTTTGTGCGTGAAAAATGCAAAAAACTAATTTGAACCCCCATTTTGGCCAGTGTTTGTGACTAAGTGGCTACTAAAAAAGACTGGACATACCCCATTTGCAATACCTTGGGTTGTCTACTTTTGCAAATGGTATGCCATCATGGGGGTAATGCTCATTCCTGGGCTACCATACGGTCTAAAAGGCAACGTAACCAATCTGGCAAATTTCAATGTGAAAAAACTGAAAAATTTAACATGCTACATTTGACCCTGTAACCTATAATATAATATATAGGATCTAAGTATATATTTTATTTTACACTGTTTTAAAACTTTATTTTACTTTATTACAGGCAGCAGGGGGGCTACCTGTCATTCCAGGCACTGCCGCTGCTGGCACTGCTATGGATGGCTATTCTGTCCATGTGATCGTGAGATGCTCGCAAGGACCTCATGATCACATGGCCTAGGAGGGTCGGATCAGCAGCAGGGGGACTGCCTGGGATGCCAGGTAAGTTCCCAGATCGCGATCACTGGCGAGCAGGTAAGTCCCCTGGACGTGCTATGCCGCCCGCAGGGTTTTAGAGCCTCTGCCTCCCTCAAGTGAAAGTTATTAATTATTATTTTTTTGTATAAAAATGCTCAGTCCCCGGCAGTCCACAGCCCAGCCGCTCTGCCTCATACCATGGATTGCTAGTGCTTGTATGACACTCTGAGCCTATTATTACTTACTACCCATGGCATAACTCTGCCATTTTGCCATTGGGACCAGGCTGTAGGCTTCCAGAGGTTGAATATCTCTACTAAACAGGAAGTAAACCAATTAATATTGATGAGGGACCGGTGCTCACAAACTACAGACATCATAACCACTTCAATCAATGTCAGAAAAGGTGGTAGCAATATTCATAATTCCATTGTGTTGGTGAAACAAATGCTCTCATTCAAAAATTACATCTAGGGTGAAAATATAGCAAGTGATGGAAAATCTGACAGATTTAATTTTCACCAAAAATTAGATGACACTTTGATAAATTTCCCCCACTTACTCTCTGACTTCCTGCAATTGAACTTTGTTACTAACAATTTGCTGAGGTTGTCACAGGTTTAAATGAGGATCCTCGGGGTCTATCAGAACAGAAAATGGTGATGTCATCCATGTAGCGCAAACACTTGCGTCCAGAAAAAGAAATCTGCAGATTATGGGGAAAAAAAAGAGGATATCACTCTGCATGCAAATTATCTTTTCAGAGGAGGAAAAAAGAGTAATTACATAACATTGCGGTGAGGTAAAAAAAAAAAAAGTCATTAAAACTCACCACTAATTTAAATAAATTAAAATAAATCTGCGTGATCTATATACCCCAATGAATACTTGCCTGCCTTAGACATAGCTAATCTGAAAAATGATGTACCCACAAGTCTCTCTAGAATTCCCTGCAGTATATTCAAATGAATTAAGATAGGAATTGCTTCTTTAGATTCCATCCCTCCTTTCTGCAGATCTCCCACCAAATATATTTTATGCCAAATCAAGGGTAATAGACAATGGGCCTACCATAGCAAGGTGACAAAAGTGTAATATCATTATTTTGGGGGTTTTAATTTGTGAGACAAGGGAACCGTCGTTATAAGTAATTTGTGACTGTATACATTTTATTAATTCATTTGTCAACACTTATTGAAACAATATTTACAAGGATATTTTTTATGACAGGGTGTCAGTTACTTAGTACCAAATGTATGTAACCCCTTAAAGGGCTCTGCCATTTTCCATGATTTTTACTATTATGATTATTTATCTTCTTATTTAACAAATATGTATTTGTGAGGTGTGAAAATCAATTTAAATGTAGAAATGCACCACTCGTAATCCTGCAACTGGGTGCCTCCATCTTAGCTCCCTGTCAATAATTTTTACAAACTCTACCCTTTTCTCTCAGCATAGAGAATGAATGGCAGAAGGGATGAGAAATGAGACAATGTTTCTATACCTATGATAAAACCATGCCTCCCAACCGTCCTGATTTCGGCAGGATAGTCACGATTTACCGTCCTGGAGAGCAAAAAACGGGTCGCAAGAGTATTCTGAGAATGGACAGCAGCTAAAATAGCCTGCCCTTCAGTAGGTCCCCGCCCAGAACTCAAGCTGGTTTTAGCTCATCTTGTGCCATTACAGAGAGAACATATCTGAAGCATATCAGACTGGTCCCACCCATACGGGCAGTCCAGATCGAAATGCCAGCAAGTTCTCTCTGCACGAGAGATACAGCAACCCCAGACGATTGTTTCAGCCTTGTTAGGCATCTCAGTGAGGCATAGCTGATATCTCTCTCGGCACCGTGAGCAAGGGGTCCACGTCTGGATTACCCTTTAAACCAATGGAGAGCAAAAAACGGGTCGCAAGAGTAAAATAGCCTGCCCTTCAGTACCGTCCTAACTTAGTCACCTGGTGTTGTGCTTTTAGGGCCTCCAGGGAACTGTCCCCAACAACCATTAGACACAATTGTGCTGTGTCTGGTGCACAAGTACCCGGCAGGGAGCATTGAAACAGTGCTATCTTCAGCCATTAGTGTATGATAGGCAGGCAGACAGGCAGCCCAGTGTGTATTCACAGCAGGCTGACCTGCCAGCAGTGTGGGTGGACATGCTTCCTTTACATGCAGATCTGCCCCTTTCGGGTGGAGCCAGTAATTCGATTGCGTCACTGGCCTGTCCCTTTACTCCAATCCCACCAGTGTCCTAATTCTTGGACGGACAATGTTGGGAGGTATGTTAACATTTTTATTATAAATTTAAAAGAAAATGTCACATCAAAAAGGTTAACACCTACGCGAATTTTGATGTAAATCCTATAGAAGTGACAGTTTCCCTGTAAAGAATAAATAAAATGAAAAACATACTTTTCATATGCAGCAGCATATACTAATATATCATACTTTGCAAAGTTGTAAAGGTCATATATAGTGATGTCCCGAACGGTTCGCCGCGTACGGCGAACATATGCGGTAAACTTTGACCCTGTACCTCACAGTCAGCAGACACATTCCAGCCAATCAGCAGCAGACCCTCCCTCCCAGACCCTCCATTCAGCGAACCATTCGGGACATCACTAGTCACATAGCCACTAAAGTTCCAAGATAATTTTGGGGGGCAGTTAAAGAAGACAGTTCAACCTGACATCCTGTATTTCCTGTACTTTAGAGGCATCATCTAATACATCTAACAATGATATTATATTCACTAAAGTATGTTTGAGAAGCTCCAAGTGAGTTTTATTTTTAGGATCAATTCAGTTATTTAGGCCTAAAACCTTTAATTTACTTTTAATTCACTATTGGGTTTATTTACTTAAAGGACCACTATAGGCACCCAGACCACTTCAGATCAACAAAGTGGTCTGGGTGCCAGGTCCCCCTAGTTTTATGTTTCAGAGAAACTGCTATGTTTACACTGCAGGGTTAATCCAGCCTCTAGTGGCTGACTCCCTGACAGCCACTAGAGGCCGCTTCCACGATTTACACGGAGTAAATCACATTTATTTCACGCTGGTCTTCCTCACGGACCTCTAGCATCAAAAAAGATCCCCATAGGAAAGCATTGAGTAATGCTTTCCTATGGGCCGTTGTTCTATCAAATTTCCCTACCCATGAAAATCCCCTACCCTCATCACTTCCGGTGAGGGGAATCAGCTGGATCCTGTGCTGCACATGCGTGCTAGCACTCCTGCTACTCCTCCACAGCAAGGTCCTGGAAGGTACATAAAACTAGTTTTACACTTTCATTATAGTTAGTGCATTCACTAAGCTTAGGACATGAGACATTTAGGGTTAATGTTAGGGTTCAAATTAGGGTTACGATTACGGACTTGTTCATATTTAGTGATATTTCACATAAGGGGGATATCTATACATTGTGATTTTTCACACTTTATTTTAACCCTTACCCCAAGGGTTAGGGTAAGAATAGAGTGTGAGAGAGGTTAAAATAACTTACCTAACCCTAATTTGAACCCTCACTTAACCCTAAATGCCCCTTGAGCCTAAGCTTAGTGAAAGCACTAACTTTAATGAAAGTGTAAAACTAGCTTTACTTACCTTCTAGAACCTTGCTGTGGAGGAGTAGCAGGAGTGCTAGCACGCATGTGCAGCACAGGATCCAACTGATTCCCCTCACCAGAAGTGATGAGGGTAGGGGATTTTCACGAGGTAGGGGAATTTGATAGAACATCGTTTTGAATGCGCGTGCGCCTCTGGCCGTGCATGTAGCTCTACTCGGATTTAGATTAAGGTAAGCAAATAAATGGTTAACCATTTATTCACCATGGAAGGGGCCCTAGTCACCGTTTAGGTGACTAGGGCTCTATAGTGTTAGGAATACATATTTGTATTCCTACGCTATACTGTTCCTTTAACTACACATTGTAGTGAATTGAAGGCCGCACTGCAAAAATCAGGCAAAATCTCTGATTCAGAACATTTCTCCAAGTCACCTATAGTAACAGTTGTTCAATAGATTATAATCCAGCATTGAGTAAATAAACCTCGTTGAATTCCCCACAATGAAAATTTTAGAAAATAACCCTGTAACGGATTGCAGCACTGCCTGACGGCTGATATACACAGGCTACAGGAGTTTATGACCCTTGCTCAAATTTTTTTTCCCCATAATGTCATCAAAAAGAGGCTGGAGAGCGGAATAAAAACCCTTATACCTTTTACTGTAAAGCAAGTTGTCAAGCTCAACATTGCAGATTATGATATATGAGTATATGGAACATTATATCAAATTACATTTTTCATAGAAATTTCCCTTTAAGTCCCCAGACAGTGCTTGAGAACTTGCTTTGTCTTTGGTTAGCTTTTCACACGTGTTCCTTTAATGGATTACTCACTGCTTTCATTTTCCTTTTACTGCTTTGGCTTATCGTCTACTGGGAAGGAGTGGTATAATCTATTTAAAGCTTCTTTTTTTTTCCAATTGCTCCTATCGGCTAATAAGGGATGGGTCAAGATCCTGATACATTTCTGTTATCTTGAGTAACCAGGAAAGCATAATATAACATTTATTGTTTTTTTGTTGATCTTTATTTCTCAGTGTGCTGAGTAACAAACAAAGGCCATAATGTCCCGACACCATGTACAGGCCGAAATAAACATTTAAAATACAACATAGTCAAGGCATATGGAAAAACAGCAACATTTTTGATATGAGACACGTGCAGGCCAAGTATGTCAGTAGATGAGGAAACTTGTAAAATAATTAAAGCAAGCATTGCATACTGACAAAATGACAAGACTAGATAGCGAAGTGGCATGCTTAGATATATATAAATGTGACATGCTAGATTTAAATAAACTGAAAACAAAACAAAATATAATAAAAGACTAGGTAAATAGCTAGGCAGACATAAGTAGAATAAATACTGGAGCCAAGCCAAGCTACTTAGGTAAAACTTTAACCCCTTAAGGACACAACTTCTGGAATAAAAGGGAATCATGACGAAATATTTCCATCATGTGTCCTTAAGGGGTTAAACAAGAGGAGAGAAAATAATAGACGGCCACGGGGTGAGAGATTGGCCACCTAAAACATACCATTCACCATACAAGTTATGATAACAAAAGGTAGGAAATAGATGTGCCATCGAAGCACTTCAGCAGAGCCCATGTTCATCTCCCATTGCCCAGGTCACCCTTGGTACCAGGAGCAAAATCCCAAGAGGCTGCCACCACAACTTGATGTCAGCTGCTTCTCCCGAGGGTATATGGAATGTGGGTATATGGAATGTGCATCAGGGTTGACCATGAAGGCGGTTGTGGGCATCAGACGGCCTGGGAGGCAAACCAGCAACAGCTTAGCAGAATCTCCCTTTCTGTACTTTGCAATCTCCGAGGGCCGGCAGGTGGTCACCCATTAGCTGTGGCGGAGGGTGAGGAAAGAGTCGAAATGTAGTCCCCCAGCTTGACGGCCCTCACTGGTGGTCGGTTTAATGGAGAAAGGGTCTTGTCTGGCACGTGTCGCTGCAGAAGTAGGTAAAGGAGTACATTGCACTAGGCGCTGGTCGTTAGGTGCGTCAGGTGTCTGTAGCTCAAGAGTAGTATCTCGCCACAATCGGCAGCAGGTAAGAGCAATGAGGGCATAGGAGAGACCTTTTACATCTCCTCAATGCGGCAACAAAAGTCCTCGAGGATGTTGTGAAGCCACTTGAGGGTACATTGTGTGTGGGCCACTGCAGGAGGCCTAGCTACGTTTGCCGCCATTGTAGGGACTGATAGCTTCAGGTGGTGTTGCTCCTTTGGGGTTTGAAGGCTTGCTCCAGGGACTGGGATAACCCCCAGCAGTCCATAGGGGGCTGGGACAGGGACCCAAGCTTGACATTCCAGACATACATGGCAGTAAGAGCGCGGCCACCTCTCCCACGCCAACAAGGCATGTAGGCCGCAGCGAATGGACAGAGTGGTCCCGCAGGATAGTCTGCTCATTTGGTGCTATCATGTGCTGTCCGCAAACACTTCTTGCCGATTTGCCTCAATATGTAATAGATAAGCAGCAATTTAGTTTAAAAAAGAGCACGGATAGGAGGAGCTGCAGT
>OW240922.1:78622077-78637012 GCA_933207985.1 Pelobates cultripes
TTAGTTCATCCTGATACCTCTCTGCCCTTTTTGCTTGAAGTTGATGCGTCTGAAACAGGGATAGGCGCATTATTGTCCCAAAGACAAAGTTTAGATAAGCCGTTACACCATTGCGGTTTTTTTTCCAAGAAATTATCACACACAGAAAGGAGATATGATATTGGTGACAGAGAACTCTTAGCTATTATTATGGCATTAAAGGAATGGAGACATTTGTTAGAGGGCACTGTTCTCCCGGTTACTATCTTGACTGATCACAAAAATTTATCTTACATTGGGGAGGCCAAAAGATTATCTGCCAGGCAAGCACGTTGGTCTATGTTCCTTACACATTTCAATTACATACTTACTTACAGGCCTGGTTCTAAAAACACCAAAGCAGACGCATTGTCTCGTCAACACGAACCTATCACCATTACAGAAGACACATTGTCTCCTATTGTTCCTGAATACAACATTATCACCAACACCAATGTCAAAATACACTCTCCATTGCTCGTAGATATAATGAACGAACAATCTCTTGCTCCCGAGCGTACTCCTGAGGGCTGCTTCTTCGTGTCTCCCAAATTCCAATTAGACATTATTCGATGTTTTCACGATAGCAAGTTTGCCGGTCACCCCGGCATCCACAAAACTTGCTGCCTGATTTCCAAAGACTTCTGGTGGCCTAGTTTACGGAGGGATGTGGAAGACTTTGTCAAGGCCTGCGATATCTGTGTTAGGAATAAACTACCACAGGCCCTTCCTTGTGGTCTATTGCAGCCCTTAGTCGTTCCCAACAAACCTTGGGCTAGTTTGGCTATGGATTTTATTGTTGATTTGACGGTTTCTAATAGACACACTGTTATCCTCACGGTTCTTGACAGGTTTACCAAAATGGCTCATTTCATCCCCTTGCCTAAACTTCCTTCCTCACCCGAACTGGCCGTGATATTTGCTAAGGAGATTTTTCGTTTACATGGTATTCCCAATGAGATTGTGTCTGACAGGGGGTCCCAGTTTATTTCCCATTTTTGGAGATCCTTCTGTTCCCAGTTGGGCATCAAGCTGAATTTTTCTTCGGCCTATCATCCTCAATCTAACGGAGCAGCCGAACGCACTAACCAGAAAATTGAGCAATATCTACGTTGTTTTGTTTCTGAACACCAGGACGATTGGGTCGGTCTGATTCCTTGGGCGGAGTTTGCTCACAACAACCTTGTTTGTGGTTCCACTCGTAATAGCCCCTTTTTCTTGAACTATGGCTTTAACCCTACTATTCTTCCGTCGGTGTCTCCTTCCCAGGGTTTACCGTCGGTTGATGTTCATATAGCCAACCTGAGAAAGTTGTGGGATCAGACTCGACAAATTCTTACGCGTAGTTCCGCGGTGTTTAAGATGCATGCTGATAGGCGTAGACGGCCCGCTCCTGTTTTTTCTCCGGGTGATAGGGTCTGGTTGAGTACCAGACACATTCGCTTGAAAGTCCCTTCCTTGAAGTTTGCTCCTCGTTACATAGGTCCTTACAGGGTGTTGAGGAGGATCAACCCGGTTTCTTATTTGCTGGACCTGCCTCCTACTCTACGTATCCCTAACTCTTTTCATGTGTCTTTATTGAAACCTCTTGTTTGTAACAGGTTTTCTTCTCACTCTGCTCCTCCATCTTCGGTTCGAGTGGATGGTCAGGAAGAATATATTGTTAGGTCCATTCTTGATTCTCGTATTTCCAGGGGGAAGTTACAATACCTCATAGACTGGAAGGGTTATGGTCCAGAAGAGAGATCTTGGGTTCCTTGTGAGGACGTGCATGCTCCTCGTCTTCTTCGAGCCTTCCACGTTCGATTCCCTTCTAAGCCCGGTCCCATCCGCCCGGTGGGCGTTCCTAAAAGGGGGGGTACTGTCAGGTTACCTGTTAATGTTGCCTCCGAGGATGACAGCCTCTCTTCATAGGGGCTCCCCTCCCCTAGCATTTCGGCAATTCCGGCCGTTTTCGCACCGGCCGCGCTAGCTCCTCCCTCTTTTATGACGCGATGGCTAGCATCGACGTCATGACGTCATCATTAACGTGAAGTGCCGGGAACCGCAATTCCGGACCTTTTGGGGGCGTGGTCTTAATTAAGGTGACAGGGTGTTTAAGGGAACTTTTACTACTGCTCATTGCCCTGTCGTGGTTCTAGCTTGCTAGTCACTCAGCGCGTTCTCTCTCTTAGTGTTTTCGGTTTTGACCTTGCTTGTACCTTTGTCCTGTTGCTCTCTCCTCTCCTTTGACCCGGCTTGTTCCTCGCTTACCTGTCCTCCGGCTCCCTCGACCTCGGCTTACCTTTTGACTATTCTTGTTTGTCCATACGTTAGTCCGGCCATTCTAAGGTCCGGTATACGTACCTCCTCCTGTCCGCACTCTGCGTATTGGATCCCTGTCAATATCCTGACAGGAAGCTCTTTGAAAGTGAAATGCCTTTTGGCTATTTAAGACATATTGCCTTATACCTCCATCCATACAGACACGCATCCATAAATACACATACTGTCTAATACATTTATCCATAAACACATACTGCCTAATACATGCATTCATACACACACCCTGCCTAATATATACATCCATACACACATAATGCTTAGGACATGCATCCACACACACATACTGCCTAATAGATACATTGTACATTAAATACATAATTTATCGCTGTAATAAATGATTTATTCAATGCATTTGTTGAATTTCCTTGTGAGGACGTGCATGCTCCTCGTCTTCTTCGAGCCTTCCACGTTCGATTCCCTTCTAAGCCCGGTCCCATCCGCCCGGTGGGCGTTCCTAAAAGGGGGGGTACTGTCAGGTTACCTGTTAATGTTGCCTCCGAGGATGACAGCCTCTCTTCATAGGGGCTCCCCTCCCCTAGCATTTCGGCAATTCCGGCCGTTTTCGCGCCGGCCGCGCTAGCTCCTCCCTCTTTTATGACGCGATGGCTAGCATCGACGTCATGACGTCATCATTAACGTGAAGTGCCGGGAACCGCAATTCCGGACCTTTTGGGGGCGTGGTCTTAATTAAGGTGACAGGGTATTTAAGGGAACTTTTACTACTGCTCATTGCCCTGTCGTGGTTCTAGCTTGCTAGTCACTCAGCGCGTTCTCTCTCTTAGTGTTTTCGGTTTTGACCTTGCTTGTACCTTTGTCCTGTTGCTCTCTCCTCTCCTTTGACCCGGCTTGTTCCTCGCTTACCTGTCCTCCGGCTCCCTCGACCTCGGCTTACCTTTTGACTATTCTTGTTTGTCCATACGTTAGTCCGGCCATTCTAAGGTCCGGTATACGTACCTCCTCCTGTCCGCACTCTGCGTATTGGATCCCTGTCAATATCCTGACAGGAAGCTCTTTGAAAGTGAAATGCCTTTTGGCTATTTAAGACATATTGCCTTATACCTCCATCCATACAGACACGCATCCATAAATACACATACTGTCTAATACATTTATCCATAAACACATACTGCCTAATACATGCATTCATACACACACCCTGCCTAATATATACATCCATACACACATAATGCTTAGGACATGCATCCACACACACATACTGCCTAATAGATACATTGTACATTAAATACATAATTTATCGCTGTAATAAATGATGTATTCAATGCATTTGTTGAATTTAACACAAACACACACAGACACACACTCACTGACACACACACACACACTCACTGATACACACACACACACACACTCACTGACACACACTCACTAACACACATACTCACACACTGACAGTCAAACATACACTCACTGACACACAGACTCACACAATTTTATTTTTTTGAGTCAAATTCAGCCTCCCTACCTCCCTGGGGTCCAGTGTGGGGCAGCTTCTCACTCTTACAACGTGCTGTTTAGTATGCCGGGCCGGAATGACGTCATACCCCGGCTCCCGATATCAGCGGGCACGCGAGGGAGGAGTGATAAGCTGCAAGAATAGCAGCCTGCCTCCTGTCCCCCTCTCCTCCAGCATTTCTCGACAGAGCAGGTACCTGCCATCAAGGTAAGCAGGTGCCTGCTCTGCCATATTGAAGAAGGACAGCATTGGGGGCGCGCTGAGATGACCAGATGGCCACCTCCTGGGCCCCCTGTGACAGGGCTCCTATCGGCTCCCACATTTTCAGGCGCCTAGAGCAGGGCCGTCTTTAACGCAGGGCAAACGGGGCAGCTTCCCCGGGCCCAGTTACTCCAGGCGGGCCCGATGCAGCTGCACCTTGGGCCCCGCTGGCCTCAACCATTTCTCCCCCCGGCCGGCAACCTGCACACTAAGGAGGCCCACCGGTTGGCCCATGCACTAAGGGCCACTCGGTGGGCTTCTGTCAGCAGGGGCCCAGTCGAGCGCTGAGGCGATTTAACAGGACGACCGGGTCCCTTGCTTTTAGGCAGCCGGCTGGGAGGAAATAACCACTGTGCGTCACTTACTCCCACAAAGAGAGGAGCGCGTGCCAGAGAGAAACATAGGCAGAGTGGAGGGGGGCTGGCAGAGAGAGCCAGAACCCAACTCCCAACACCTTCAGCCACCAGCAGGAAAGCCAGCCTCCAAGGTAGGAAACTGGAGGGTGGGTTTAAACGTGTAAAATGTGTGTGTGTGTATGTGTATGTCTGTGTATGTGTCAGTATGTCTACCTGTGTGTGTCAGTATAATAAAAATGAAAACCCAGCGCACTCCGTTATCTACTAAACAGCAATTTTGGTGCTGACCGATTTTGTTTGTTTTTTAAAAACACCTAATCTAGGGAAAAAATAATGGGGGTTTAGTTTCATTATATGATCATATATTGCATAAGCCTGCCACAACGTCAATGTACCCCATCTTTGGCAGGTCCTACTCTAAAAGCCAAATGTCTGCTAAATGAGCTACTTACTTGGGGAACCTGTGACAGGGAGGGGTGCCAAACCCTACCCCTAAACCTAACCCTACCCCTAACCCTTGTTAGGGGTAGGGTTAGGGTTAGATTCCTGTCAATATTCCCTTAATTTTCCCTCCCTCTCCTGTTTTGCTACTTTTCAGAAATCCGAAGCACTTCGCAACTTCTGAAATTCGGCACTTCGGCAATTTGGTTCGGCACTTCGGAAATTCGACACTTCGGTAATTTGGGACTTCGGCAAATCGGTTCGGTTCAGCACTTTGGAAATTTGGCAATTCGGACATTCTGAAGCATCCGAATGTCCGACTAGCCGGAATTCGTCCAAATTTACAGTCAGAGCAAAATGAATTGCACATGTCTGCTTTTAATCACCCGTGCGATAGGGAGGCCCAAAAAAATTCTTGCACCTCTACTCTAGGTCTACCACTGCGTTGGGGTGGAAGACGTGATTGCACGTCTGGGGAGGGCGGACACAGTCCAGGGGGCCCAAGTAAATGCTTTTCGCAGGGTCCAGTCAATATTAAAGATGGCCCTGGCCTAGATTATCGGCCCTGGCGCTGAAGAGGGGCTGCTCTAGAGCGGCCCAGGACAGGGGGAGCCCACCAGGAAATATCCCAGTGGGCGCCCCAAGCAGGCCAGTGCCATAGGCGAATGCCTAGTTCACCTAACGGTGGCGCCAGCCCTGTTCCACAGGAAGAATTGACACTGTTATATTGATCTTAAGGGGAAGCAAGGAAGGGTAATAAGTAGGTCCCCTGGGTACTACAAACTTGTCAATAATAAATTTGATTAAGAAAGGATCTGCCTTAAGACCCCTAAAGAGTGCCTAACAAGTGAACGTTTATTTATTTTTTTACATTATTTTTACTGCTTTTATCTAACAAATGAGGGATCATTTTAACAACACGGTTTCCCTTTGAGGTATTCCAGCTGAACTACTGAAGCACTGTGCATATCATGCTCCAATAGAGTTTTCTAACTGATTTAAACTTCTGTACAATATGTTCCATTGATTCATTCTACAGCCGGAATCATACCTGTAACCATGACGTTTGAACAGGTGTTGGAGGTTCTGCAGCTGCTGCAATGCTTAACCGAGTGACTTAATCCCACTAAATAAACAAGCTCAAACAGAAAAGTGTAAATATTACAATACGTACACAGAATGTTACTGGAGTGATCTTGCATGATAAGCAAACATCAAGAGATCACATTTGTCATTGAAGTAGTTTTTTTTAAAGGGGAACGGTTACTTCTCTGGAAATTACACTATTGAATAAAACAATGAAAATCATCTCTAACTTGTGTTAATCTCTTTTTAATTTGATCCTCCATTTCCATCTAAATGTATATTAAAGCTATAGTAACTGATATCACATCCAGTCCAAGCACAGATAGGGTACACATTGTGGGAAAGTAAAAAATGTGTGCATAAGTTGACATTTAAAAGACACCTTGGAAACTGGAGCCACAGAATGCTGTTGGGTATGGGCATCATAAGACGACCCAGTTTTGCTGCAAGCAACGTTAATCATGGTGCGAGAAGGGCACATGTTTGAGTAATCTGGAAGGTACTGGGGCAAACTGTGACTATATATTTCTTTGTAAGACTACTCTGAATACATAGATTTGTATTCAACCCATAATGTACTGTTTGAAAGGGTAGCAATCTCACACAATTTTCTATTATTTATCTTCCGAGTCATATTCATTTACCAACGTAAAGATGCAGCTGGTCGCCACAGTTAAGTTTTTCCATTCTTCAGCCTCACACCAAATTAATATGTGTTTTTCTGTAAATTCTTTGAAAACCTGGTTTATTAAAAGGATTGTAGTGCATGCACGGTCAAATTTAAATCCCAAGTGCCCACAGGCAGAAAGAATACAGCTTACACCCTTCCCAGCCACAAAAATGTAAAGAATTAAAATTAAAATGTTCACAGGAAACGAACCTTTAGAAAATTATGTGAGATATGCACAGCAGTACACAAGGTGAATGAAGACAGAGCTATCATTGGTTCTTCACATATTGTATGTCTCCTTCCGAGCCTTCATGAACAGTGCTATAGCCTTAAGCCGTGCGATAGGGAGGCCCCAAAAAATTCTTGCACTTCTCTACTTTAGGTCCACCACTGCGTTGGGGTGGAAGACGTGCTTGCACGTCTGGGGAGTGGGGACACGGTCCAGGGGGCCCAGGTAAATGCTTTGCTCAGGGTTGAGTCAATATTTTTGGTACATCTGACTCTGACCATTGCTATGACATACTGCTACTTATTATTATTATTATTATTTATAAAGCGCCAACATATTCCGCTGAGCTGTACTTATTTCTGGATTATTTATTTATCATTTTTTATTATTTATTACACATATATTAATCAATACTCTTTTTTTTATACTTAAAATATGTATATATGGTTTATGTAGGTTTCTGTGGAAATGCTCCGGATTACCCTCATAGGTTTTTCCAGCTTTAAAAGCCTGACCCCTAGTGTATAGATTTCACTACTTACGGTAGGCATTTAGGTCATGTTTTAAACAGCAAAGCAAGGTTGAGTAACTTGTTTGGTCTCTTTCTTTTTTTTGTTTTGTTTTAAAAAAGTTACTATTACTATTACAGTATCTACAGTGAGAAGTAAAGTCATTGGGATATGTATGCCGGTTACACACATCGGATCTTCAGTAGCCTGATGCTAGAACCTACTAACTAAAGTAGAACCTACACGCTAGGGAAATCCCCGCAGTCACAATATTAGATCCTATCATAGCAGTGCATTGGGCATCAAGTAGACTACTTGACTGGCAAGGTTTAAAGAGTTTGTTCCAACCAAAAAACATCTTAGAGGACCACTATAGGCACCCAGATCACTTAAGCTCAATTAAGTGGTCTGGGTGCCAGGTCCCTCTAGTGTTAACCCTGCAGCTGTAAACATAGCAGTTTCAAAGAAACTGCTATGTTTACATTAGGGTTTATCCAGCCTCTAGTTGCTGTCTCAGCGATTCCAGTGAGAAGATGCTGCCATCCATAGGAAAGCTTTCCTATTGAGAAATGCTTTCCTATGGAATGATTGAATGCGCCCGCGGCTTTTGCCACGCATGCGCATTCAGCGGATGACGTCGGAAGAGGGAGGAGAGTCCCCAGTGCCGAGGGAGCCCGGCATTGGAGAAAGGTAAGTATTTAACCCCTTCTTCCCCCTTCAGCACGGTGGGAGTGGGACCCTGAGGGTGGCGGTGACCCAAAGACCCTATAGTGCCAGGAAAACAAGTTTGTTTTCCTGGCACTATAGTGGTCCTTTAATATTTTTATTAAAACTTTGTTTTTGGTTAGAGTGACCCATAATGGCATGGTGCCCCACTAAAAGTTAAGAAATATAGAAAAGGTGCACCTGTGTTCAAGTTCTCCCTGCATCCAGATCCGTCTCAGAAAGGAAGGAATGTCAGGGAGGACAGGTGGAGGGGATAGCTTCAACGTCAAGGAGGAAGGCCATATGGCTATTTGTTATCTGTTACCAGCATGCTATGCATGTTGATGATAGAGCCGAAATCTGCATTTATTTATTATTAAAGCGGCACTGTAGGCACCGTATCTGCCGCATCTCATTATACCGATTATAGAATCTCCTGGTGCCATAATTTAATTTGGCATTAAATAGTTTTTAATGTTTTTATGTTTTAATACTAAATGTAAATCCCCAGCAGTCCATCCCCTCTGTGCTGCTTTGGCTAATGAGGAAATATTAACCTGAGCAGCAATGGCAGCTGTGATTGGCTGAGAGTGTCAGCTGACTGCTTTTAGCCTGTCAGAGCTCCAAATGATGCTATGAATGGGTATGACTACAAGGAAGTGTGTAATCTCTGTCACACCTCCAGAAGGGGCCGGATTGTGGGTGGTCAGGTACCAGTTTTTAGTGTTAAACTGCTATCAAATGGTGTAACACGGAATGGGGGGACAGCCTCAGGAGACTCCAGGCACTATAACCAATTCAGACATACTATAGTGACTACAGTGTCCCTTTAACCAGCCTGAAACCCTTGTTAAAAAAGCTGGCTAATGATGCTGCTGGATAAGGTACACCTGCAGCAGAAATGTGCATTCTCTGTGTACAGTGCCTTGCAAAAGTATTCACCCTCCTTGGCATTTTCGTGTTTTGTTGCCTCACAAACTGGAATTAATACGGATTGTTTGAGGATTTGCATAATTTCATTTACAGAACATGCCCACAACTTTGAAGATTTGTTTTAATTTTTTTTAAGCAAACAACAAATAGGACAAAATAACAGAAAAAGTCAATGTGCATAACTATTCACCCCTCTAAAGTCAATACTTTGTAGAGCCACCTTTTGCAGAAATCACAGCTCCAAGTCGCTTTGGATAAGTCTCTATGAGCTTGCCACATCTTACCACTGGGATTTTTGCCCATTCCTCCTTGTAAAACTGCTCCAGCTCCTTCAAGTTGGATGGTTTGCGCTTGTGAACAGCAATCTTTAAGTCTGATCAGTGGCGTACATACTGGGGTCGCAGAGATCGAGGCTGCGCCCGGGCCCGGCCCTCCAGGGGGCCCGGCCGCCCTGCAACCTGGTATGTACCCACTGTGACCAGCCTCTTCTCCTGGGGCCCCAGGAGCCGGCCACCTCAGGGCCCCCCGAGGCTGGCCCTGGTGTCACCAGGTAGGCTGGCAGGCTGGCGCACGCGCGAGGGAGCTCCGGCATCAGTACGCAGTGCGCAAGGGAGCTGAAGAGGAAATACTCAGGGGCGAGTGCTCCATCGCGTGCACCAACCTGCCAGCCAGCCAGCCCGCCCGCCGGGCAGCCCCACTGGACCCCAGGGAATCCCCTCAGCACTCCCTAAGGTAGGGGGATGAAATTTTAAAAAAAAACGTGTGTGAGTTTTTGTGTTAGTGTTAGAGTGTGTGTGTGTTAGTGTTAGTTTTTGTGTCAGTGTGTGTTAGTGTTAGTGTGTGTGTTAGTGTTAGAGTGTGTGTGTTAGTGTTAGTTTTTGTGTCAGTGTGTGTGTTAGTTTGTGTGTGTCAGTGAGTGTGTTACTGAGTGTGTGTTACTGAGTGTGTTAGCTTGTGTGCATCTGTTAGTGAGTCTGTTTGGTGTCTGTTAGTGAGTGTGTGTTTTGTAAGTGAGTGTGTATGTATGTCTGTCACTGAGTGTGTGTCTGTCAGTAAATGTGTGTGTCTGTTAGCGAGTGTGTGTCTGTTAGCTAGTATGTATGCGTCTGTTCGTGAGAGTGTGTGTCTTCAGCACTTACCTTTCTCCAGCGCCGGACTCCCTTGGCGCTGGGGATCCCTCCGCCCCGATCCGCCTCTCAGCTCTGAATGCGCATGCGCGGCAAGAGCCGCGCGCGCATTCAAACCGCCCATAGGAAAGCATTACTCAATGCTTTCCTATGGATGTTCAGAGTCTTCTCTCTGTGATTTTCACAGTGAGAATCGCGGAAGCTCCTCTAGCGGCTGTCAATGAGACAGCCACTAGAGGCTGGATTAACCCTCAGTGAAACATAGCAGTTTATCTGAAACTGCTATGTTTTCAGCTACAGGGTTAAAACTAGAGGGACCTGGCACCCAGACCACTTCATTGAGCTGATGTGATCTGGGTGTCTGTAGTTGTCCTTTATGTGTATATGTATCTGCATGCACTGGCATACATACCCTGCGACCCCGGCAACCCCTGCAACCAGGTGCCCGCCACCACGTGCCACGGCCCGCGCAGGGTGAGTGGGGGGGCCACGGATCAGTTTTCACACCGGGGCCCCATGGGTTGTGTGTACGCCACCTAGTCTGACCACAGCTTTTCTATTGGATTGAGGTCTGGGCTTTGACTTGGCCATTCCAACAAATTTACATGTTTCCCCTTAAACCACTCAAGTGTTGCTTTAGCAGTGTGTTTGGGGTCAGTGTCCTACTGGAAGGTGAACCTCCGCCCTAACCTCAAATCACGCAAAGAGTGGTACAGGTTTTGCTCAAGAATATCTTTGTATTTAGCACCATCCATCTTTGCCTCAACTCTGACCAGTTTCCCAGTCCCGGCTGCTGAAAAACATCCCCACAGCATGATGCTGCCACCACCATGTTTCACTGTAGGGATGGTGTTCTTTGGGTGATGTGATGTGTTGGGTTTGCGCTAGACATAGCATTTTCTTTGATGGCCGAAAAGTTCAATTTTAGTCTCATCAGACCAGAGCACCTTCCTCCATACATTTTGGGAGTCTCCCACATGCCTTTTTGCAAACTCAAAACGTGCCATTTTGGTTTTTGCTGAAAGTAATGGCTTTCTTCTGGCCACTCTGCCATAAAGCCCAACTCTATGGAGCGTACGGCTTATTGTCGTCCTATGTACAGATAATCCAGTCTCTGCTGTGGAACTCTGCAGCTCCTCCAGGGTTGCCTTAGGTCTCTGTGCTGCCTCTCTGATTAATGCCCTCCTTGCCTGGTTTGTGAGTTTTGGTGGGCGGCCGTCTCTTGGCAGGTTTGCTGTTGTGCCATGTTATTTCCATTTGGTTATAATAGATTTGAAGGTGCTCCTGGGGATCATCAAAGATTTGGATATTTTTTTATAACCTAACCCTGACTTGTACTTCTCAACAACATTGTCCCTTACTTGTTTGGAGAGTTCCTTGGTCTTCATGGCAGTGTTTGGTTAGTGGTGCTTCTTGCAGGTGTTGCATACTCTGGGGCTTTTCAAAAAAGGTGTTTATATGTAATGACAGATCATGTGACACTTAGATTGCACCCAGGTGGACATCATTTCACTAATGATGTGACTTCTGGAGGTAACCAGAGCTTTTTATGGGCTTTATAACAAAGCGGGTGAATACATATGCACATGCCAATTTTCTGTTTGCTATTTCTAAAAAATAGTAAAGAGACTCTGTCACACAAAAAAATATCTCTGTGTATTTAAAAAAGATCAGGTCTCTCCGAAATACTCATATTGACTGCGTTGGTAAAGACTCAAGTTGACAAAGGGCTAAAGTGAGAATTCACAGTGAATTTTAAATCTAAGCTGGAAGCATAGCAGACTTAGAAAAGTTTTCTTTTCAGCTATTTAGACTATACATTTGAAATTCACTTTGAATTCTCATTTTAGTGGATAACCCTGAGAGTTTCTGCTAGTGATGGCTGTGGGAATCAGATATTGCCTTGCTCACTGTAAGACATGATCTATGAAAGCTCCTCTGGTCTTCCAGGATCCTCCATGGACATCACGTGCGCGGACGAAGCAACTCTATCTAAGAAGGAATTGTGCA
This sequence comes from Pelobates cultripes, assembly GCA_933207985.1. Lineage (NCBI taxonomy): Eukaryota > Metazoa > Chordata > Amphibia > Anura > Pelobatidae > Pelobates > Pelobates cultripes. The sequence goes on from OW240922.1 coordinate 78,634,222, forward strand.
ATGATTGCAGGGGATAGAATCATGTAAGTATAACTAATTTCTGCTGCACCCCTGGGCTACCACACCCCAATGTCACTATTGGGGTCTTTGCAAAATCTGCAAAGCCCCCCGAAGATTACAGAACCACCTTAATTTCTATTGTTTATTGCAAAACTGTAGGTTCCACAGGGAACAGTAACTTGGATTTTTTTTTTACAGTGAGAACAACTAACAGAAAATTTTTTCTCCAATGTATATATATATATATATATATATACATATATATATATATATATATATATATTTTTTTTTTAAGAAAAGATAAATTGATACATAAAGGCAATGTAGCAACAAATAATGAATTTTACACAACAGTATACGGTGAACAGAGGACATGAAAAAAAAGGAGGTACAGCAATGCGCAAATCTTGTCACTTAGCAGGGTTTAATTGGAGATACAGTTTAGAAGTAACAAATAGTTTCATTCATGAAAAGGCATGAATGAAACTACTCATCAAGCATACAAACAACGCAGTGCTGTTCTCTTTAAAACACTGCTTGAAAATCAAAAAGCACAAGCTGTATACAGGATTACAAACATAGCCCAATAACTGTCACTATAACCAACTGCCAGTCTTTTGAATTTCATCATTGTGGCCAATGTGTGTGTAAAGGAAAGAAGTATCAATTTCATTATCCGTGATTTAAATTAATAGTTCCAGGAGGTGTGTCCTTCCATCTGGCAGAATGTCACAGGAGTCACTAACAAGTGAAGAGGTGCGACAGGAGGCATGCCAGGAAACTGGGCTCTGCCTGTCATCCGGCGATACAAAAACTATTCCGTGGACTTTTCCCTTGTCTGCGCAGAATGGCACACTGTACGAACTGTGTTCAAACCAGCAAATTAGTCCTAACACACCTCCCAACAGGGATGTCAAGGTACACAAAGTTAATGTTTATACTTTATAAAAATAATAATAATATTAATAAACCAAAATAATGTCTCAGAGATAACAATCAGTAAACATTTATATAAACATTTTTGCTCTTCGGTAAGTGTTTTTAATAATCACAAAACATTCCATTGACTTACCAATAATATACACACACTTAAATACCTGTGTGTATATTTGAGTGTGTCAGTGTGTATCTGAGTGTGTGTATGCGCCAGTGTGGGGATGTGCCAGTGTATGTATGTCCCAGTGCGTGTATCTGTGTGTCAAGGTGCCTAGATACATATCCCCTTCCCTCAGCTTTATTGAAAGCCTATCTGACCCCCACATATCTCTATTCAACAGCATGATTTCAAAACTATCAATCCCCAATACTGCTGTAAGAAAGTCTGACACCCGCCCTCCCCACCCCATTCCCCTTACTACATTTATAGATTGTCTGTCACACTCACATTTTAGATAAGTAAAAATAACAGGTGTACACACTGCCTTTAATTAGTACACTCCATCCCTTTCTTAACCCATAACACTTAATATTTACCCTTCCTTCACCTGCTCTTGATATTCCAAATATTTCCAATTTACTTTTTCTTAGTTTAGCAATGATCTGTCTTCTCCTCCTCTTTATTCCCTCCTTCTCCCTCAGTATAAAAAATCTCTCCTTGCAACCAGGGCTGCCATCAGAAATTTTGGGGCCCCTGACACAGCTCAAGGTCTCGGCCCCCCCGGTGCCTGCACCCGAGTCCGTCCCCCCCTCACCCCTGAGTCCGCCCACAGGGATGCAGTGTCTGCAGGGCCGGTGCAAGGATTTTTGCCGTCCTAGGCAAAAGTAAAGTTTGCCGCCCCCCATGTGACATCACAATACCCCACCCATATGATCTGCCATGTTAACTAACACAGTGCTGCAGTGCCGCCGTGTTTACAATAAAAGGCCTGCAGGGACAGGCTATAGACACCAGAACCACTACATTAAGCTGCAGTGGTTCTGGGGACTATAGTGTCCCTTTAATGTGAGGTAAATTAGAGATTAGTGCCACGAATAATATACTAGAAAGCCTACTTACAACCAGATGAGGATGATGATGGGCTCTAGCTGCCGTCTGGCTCCACTGATCTGGTGTAGAACAGGCTCTCTGGAGGCGGTTTGTAACTGTGGTCACAAAAATCAATGTTCTGGGAGAACGGGAAGAAGCTCCATTTTTTTGAGGGCCCTTTACACAGCTCAAGGTCTGGGTCCCAGGGTCCAACTTCATGTTTCACCAATGAGTTTGTTCACAGGGGCGTGTGTGTGTGTGGGGGATGTCCTGATATGTGTGTGAGGAATGCATTGTGTGAATCTGTGTTTGTATGTGTAAGGGCTTCAAGGTGAGTTTGTGTATGTATGGGATGCAGTGTGTGCGTCTGTAAGGGATGCACTGAGTGTGTGTAAGGGGTGCATTGTGTGTTGCTGTGTGTAAGGGATGCATTGCTTGTGTATGTGTGTCTGTGTGTAATGCATTGTGTGTTTTTCTGTGTGCAAGGGGTGCATTGTGTGTGTGTGTGTGTGATGGATATCAATCTCTCCCCCTACCCCCGTCAATTTCCTTCTTCCCCCCCTCCAATTTCCTTCTTCTCCCCCCCTCCAATTTCCTTCCTTCTCCCCCTACCTCTCATTTCCTTCCTTCTCCCCCTACCTCTCATTTCCTTCCTTCCTCTCCCCCCCTCAAATTTCCTTCCTCTTCCCCCCTCAAATTTCCTTCCTCTCCCTCCCCTCCCTCAAATTTCCTCCCTTCCCTCCCTCTCCCCCCCACTCCCTCAAATTTCCTCCCTTCCCTCCCTCTCCCCCCTCATTCCCTCAAATTTCCTCCCTTCCTCTCCCC
>OW240922.1:78637420-78756521 GCA_933207985.1 Pelobates cultripes
CGGACGACCTTAGCAGTCCGGGCCCCCCAGGACCGCCGGGCCCATGACAACCGTTGCGGTTGTCATGCCCTGATGGCGGCCCTGCTTGCACCCTCTTCACTCATCCCCCCATCCACATTTACATATGCCCCTCTCTGCTACACCCCCCGCTCTCTCATCTCATGCCTTGCACTCATTTTTCTACTCTCTCACTCCTACCCACAATCGATCTCATCCTAGACCCCATGCATACAAAACCCATTCACACCTCTTGTCACTTTCTCTCCTCCTGCTTCTAGCAGCTGGTGATGTCTCTCCCAATCCAGGGCCCTTCACCTTCTCTACGCACCAGAAACCCCAGAAACCTAATCACAATACCCTGCCCTTTATCCTCACTTACCAACATTCAGTGTGCACTCTGGAACGCCCGCTCCATTTGCAGTAATTTAAAATCAACAGCCATACATGACTTTTTCATCTCAAACTCACTCACACTACTTGCACTTACAGAGACCTGGCTGTCCCCCTCTGATAGTGCTACTCCTGCCTCTTTATGTTTTGGTGGGCTACAATTCTCTCACACTCCCAGACTCAGCTGTAAAGGAGGTGGTGTAGGCATCCTTCTCTCCCCTCAATGTACCTTTCAAACAATCATAACTGCCCCTGCCCTATCCTTTTCTTCTTTTGAAGTTCACACTGTCCGCCTATATAAACCCACTCCTTTAAGAATTGCTATCATCTACTGCCCCCCCCGGTCATCCTAGGCTATTCATAGAGCACTTTTCTTCCTGGCTTCCCCACTTCCTCTCATCTAGCACTCCTTTCCTTATACTTGGGGATTTCAATATCCCAATCTACAACCCCAACTGCACTGATGCCTCTCGTCTGCTCTCTGTAACCTCCTCCTTTGGCCTTATTCAATGGTCCAATTTAGCAAAACATACAGCAGAAAATCACTCTTGATCTCGCCTTCACCAATCTCTGTACCGCCTCTAATCTCTTCAATATTCCTTTTCCTCTATCTGACCACCAGATGACTTTTGACATCAGCATAAGACCCAATTGACACCACCATCTGAACATCAATCTCACAGAAACCTCCAATGTCTTGACCTAGAGCATTTCACTCTCCTTTTACCTATCTCAAACCTCACCTGTCCTAGCTCTGCAACCTCCCTCTACAATTCCACCCTCTCCTCTCAACTACACATCACGGTACCTCCTACATTTAAATGCAGCAAGCGCCCCCAACAACAACCTTGGCACACAAAGCTGACTCGATACCTCCAAAAATGCTCCAGAACTGCTGAACGCTGTTGGAGAAAGTTTAACTTTAGGTCTGACTTTCTCCACTATAAATTTATGCTGTGCTCATATAGCTTGACTCTTTCCTCTGCAAAAGTAAATTACTTCAATACCCTCATAACCACACTCTCCCGCGAACCCAAACGACTATTTCACACATTTAACTCTCTTCTTCGCCCTAGTGTTCCTCCTCCACCTACTAACTTGAACGCCTCAGACTTTGCAACTCACTTCACTGAAAAGATCTCTACAATCAGGGAAGAGATCTCTCATCTTTCTTCTTCCCCTTACAATACTTCCCCTAACCTCACTCCCTCTGCTGTTCTATGTTCATTCGCACCCGCTACAGCGGATGAGTTATCTGCTCTGCTCCAGTCCTCCCGCCCCACCACCTGCTCCCTAGATCCAATTCCCTCGCATCTCATCCGTACTCTGTCTTCTTCTCTTTCTCTATCTCTCACTAAAATTCTCAATCTCTCTCTCTCCTCTGGCATATTTCCATTGCCCTTCAAACATACAACTATAACCCCAATTCTAAAGAAGCCCAACCCTGACCCTAACTCCCCATCCAACTACCGTCCTATCTCGCTACTGCCTTTTCATTCAAGATCCTTGAAAGAGTTGTATATGCGAGATTGACAGACTTCCTCGAGTCCAACTCTCTGCTAGACCTGCATCAGTCTGGTTTCCGTGCTAAGCACTGACCAAGGTATCCAATGATCTACTCTCTGCAAGTAGTGGTCACTACTGTATCCTAATTCTCTGTGAACTCTCTGCGGCTTTTGACACTGTTGATCATACACAGCTTCTTCTCATCCTCCGCAATATCGGTCTACAAGATATTGCTCTCTCCTGGTGCTCCTCCTACCTCTCCCAGCACTCTTTCAGTGTTTCTTTCTCTGGCTCTGCTTCTTCTCCCCAACTCCTCTCTGTTGGTGTCCCCCAAGGCTCAGTCCTTGATCCCCTACTGTTCTCCATCTATACTGCCTCCCTTGGTAAACTCATTAGCTCCTTTGGCTTCCAATATAATTTCTATGCGGATGACACGCAAATCTATCTGTCCTCTCCTGATCTCTCCAAGTCAACGGTGCTACCATCAGCTCCACCACGCAGGCTCGCTGCCATGTTCAGTCTATCACCAAATCCTGCCGCTTCCATTTTAAAAACATTGCGCGCATCCATCCCTACTTAACGCCAGATGCGACTAAGGTGCAGGTCCATTCCACTGTCCTTTCTCGTCTTGACTACTGTAATCCGCTTCTCAGTGGTCTTACGTGCTCTCAACTTGCACCGTTACAGTCCATAATGAATGCGGGGGCAAGGCTCATCTTCTTGTCCGCCTGCACCTCCCACGCCTCACCCTTCTGTCAGTCCCTACATTGGCTTTCTGTAAGATATAGGGCTCAATTTAAAATTCTGGTTCTTGCTTTCAAATCTCTACATAATACTGCTCCCACCTATCTATCCTCCCTAATACACAAGTATGTCCCCCAAGGCTCAGTCCTTGATCCCCTACTGTTCTCCATCTATACTGCCTCCCTTGGTGAACTCATTAGCTCCTTTGGCTTCTAATATAATTTCTATGAGGATGACACGCAAATCTATCTGTCCTCTCCTGATCTCTCCAAGTCAACGGTGCTAGCATCTGCTCCACCACGCAGGCTCGCTGCCATGTTCAGTCTATCACCAAATCCTGCCGCTTCCATTTTAAAAACATTGCGCGCATCCAACCCTACTTAACGCCAGATGCGACTAAGGTGCAGGTCCATTCCACTGTCCTGTCTCGTCTTGACTACTGTAATCCGCTTCTCAGTGGTCTTACGTGCTCTCAACTTGCGCCGTTACAGTCCATAATGAATGCGGGGGCAAGGCTCATCTTCTTGTCCGCCTGCACCTCCCACGCCTCACCTTTCTGTCAGTCCCTACATTGGCTTTCTGTAAGATATAGGGCTCAATTTAAAATTCTTGTTCTTGCTTTTAAATCTCTACATGATACTGCTCCCACCTATCTATCCTCCCTAATACACAAGTATGTCCTGTCTAGCCCCTTATGCTCTGCTGAAGACTTACATCTATCTTCTGTCCGTACTCCCGCCTCTGATGCTTGCCTTCAAGACTTCTCGAGGGCTGCACCATTCCTGTGGAACTCGCTTCCCTCCTCTGTTAAATGCTCACCCAGTCTCCACTCCTTCAAAAAATCGTTAAAAACCCACTTCTTCATAAAAGCGTATCAATTAAACTGTTAATAGCTCCTGACTGATTCCTCTTCTGCAACTTTCATTAGTCTAATACTATCCTTACCTTTTGTGTCACTTTACCCCAATCCCTCTAGCATGTAAGCTCATTGAGCAGGGCCCTCAACCCCTCTGTTCCTGTGTGTCCAACTTGTCTGGTTACAACTACATGTTTGTTCGTCCACCCACTGTAAAGCGCTGTGGAATTTGTTGGCGCTATATAAATAATAACATCATAACACAATAAAGGTGTTCATACATGTTTGGTGGCTGTGTGTGTGTGTGTGGGGCGCACAGTAGCTAGTGAAGCCACCACCCAAAAATGCCCTTTTGCATGTTGGGATGTCTGCAACCACTTAATTTCAAACCTGGAAACGTAAGAAGGGCATAATCTGGCAGAGTTCCCAGAGTCCAAAAAATTTAGTTTATATTGTAGTCATTCTTGCCATCAGTTTGGATTTGGCAGGGCAATCAAATTTTGGGCCCCTGTTGTCTATTGTTTTTCTCTAGTGTCCTGCTTTTGAGGGACACCCACAAAAAATGTATGTAGTTACCTAGGACCCAGTGGGTTAAAACAGGACAACATTTAAGGTCCAACTGGCCTGGTATATATATCCGGGGGATAGGGAAAGGGTCAAGTAACAGCTAATATTTAACACTGGGAAAAGACACATGGGTGGCAGTAAGGAGTACCAGCAAACATCAAGTTTTTCCTCTAACCCTTGCTGCTGACAGTAATGTGATGGAGTTGTAGAAACACACAATGCTTCATATAATTTGCACAGAACTGAATTAGCAAATGGAATAATGCATATTGCACTAGTCAATGCAGAGGAATAGGGACTATGGTCAAAATACAATTCTGGAAAAATAAAATTGAATTTTTATACATACTCTGATGCCGTAATATAATTTTCAGAGTCTCTCCCTCTCGTCCACTTCTCAATATAGCCTTCTTGGCCTTAGTCTAAAAAGTAACGGCTAAGCCTAATACTAATCTCCAACCCTAATGCTTCCCATTCACCTCTGTGTCTAAATCTATTTTCAGCAGCATCTCAGTATCATCATTTTCCATCATATGGAAAAAGCTATTTATTGATCTATTTTATAAGTGCTATTGTTAAAAGCATTGCTGAGAGTGATGAGAATAACAGTCTGCAGTTTTTCCAGTGTCCATAAGAAATAAAATAAATGGGGGCGGGGCCTGACCAGCAAACTGAACGGCTGCATGGTGGAGGAGCTCCCGCTACAAAAGCTGTTTTTAGGGACAGGCTCGCCGATATAATACCTCAAACGATACCGGGGTATGCTACCCAAGCTGGGGGCACCCTGGTGAATCTACCGATAACAGATTCGAGCCTGACCCGCACTCGTGAACCCAAGGTAGCAGGCCGCAGCCTGCGGTGGACGGAGATGGGGGGAGACGGCCGCTCTCTTCACCCCTACACCGGAGGTACCGAACCACTGCATACCCGCTCCCCACCCTCAGGACCGGCGGGGGTGATCCCGGTCCACCCCATCCAGGCAACAAGGTTACGGCAAGCACAGGCGGCGGAGCCCCATAGGCAAACCCTGGCTACACAGGCCTGCATGATGGCGGACGCCACGTGTGGCCAACGCTACCATACTATGACGAAGCTGGAAGCCATATTCGATGCCTTCTGGGCAAAGCTGGCAAACAGAGAGCGACAGCTCAAAGCACCGGTTCACCCACCCAGCAAAAAACTCGCACCTACCTGTCACAGCCGCGCAGCCTCCCGTCCGACAAGTGCTAAAAGATGGCGACGACGGCGGAGACCTTTCCCGCATAAACACAACCAGACAAGACCGCGCCGCACATCGATGCCGGACCGAGGGGGCCTACTGGCTCCCGCCAGACCCTGCGTGAAACCAAGATCCGCAACGCAACCAAAGGCAGGCAAGCACCCCTCACAGCACCAAGCCCAGACACTGACAAGGGGAGCCGCAGAGTCACAGTCAGAGACACTGTTTACCTGCAAGGTCAACGCAGGCTCCCAAAGCTGTAGGCGGAGGGGACAGCCACCAGAGCCTACACAGACGCATCTTGCTATGCCCCAGCAGGACTTCCAGCCATCCCTGTCAACCATCCCTACGAAAGGTATCGGTTGAAAGAGAACTTACCAGCCGGGAAACGTAGAGGCCTAGGCCTGAAGCCTCTAATACAATGGACGCAAACGAAACCATACTGTAGCATCCTAAACAGGGACTCACTAATAACAAGGGACTCTAACGTAATATCCATTGCTTGGTCGTTTACTTTATTTCTGTTATTTAGCCATGCTCTCTATTTACGTTTTGTTTAGCATTCTCCTAATAGCCTTCCAATAATTGTATAGGGCCTTAACACACACATCAGCTAAGCATTCAGATCGCCTGTCACCTGCTAATTTAAGGATGACAAGCCTGCCTGCCTGGTACTATCTAGGTATACCCTGCCTGCTCTACAATCGATATATCTAAGCACACACATAACCGCACATATCTGAGCCTCTAAATCTTTAGCATATACCAAAAGTATTAACTTTTAATATACTCTTGCATTGTCAGAACATGTTTAAACTTTACAAAATTGTCTAACTAGACTAACGATGTGACTCTATAACAAAGGCAAATCTTAGCACCGTTAACCGCTATTTAACGCCTCCAAGCCTATAGACTCACAGCATAACTACCATGTACACCATGTTTTAATCAGCTACTACTAAACTGCAAAACAGGCTCATGCATTGTAACTACGCTAGTATAGCAAACCTAGCATTGACGAGCAACTACTGTGTTATTCTATTTCATTGTGTTCCAGTTAAGCTTACTCTATCACTTTAGATGTTTAATCGTTATGCCTAGAAAATATAAAAATGTGCGACTTATCATGCCACTGCCTAACTGATATGAACCTTGAAATACGCTGTTGTGGCGCCCGTTGATAACTATGTAACCACCTGCACGACAAAAATAAAAAATTCAAAAAAAAAAAAAAGAAATAAAATAAATGTGTCTACAGTGCTGTAAAGCAGAACTGCCACTTCGGAGTTTTTTAAATAAATGTTTACAGCACTGGTGTCCAACCTTTTGTCTTCCCTGGGTCGCATTGAGCGCAGAGGAATTGTCTTGGGCCACACATCAAATACATTGCTCAAAAAATTAACGGGAACACTTAAACAACACAATGTAACTCCAAGTCAATCACACGTCTGTGAAATCAAACTGTCCACTTAGGAAGCAACACTGAATGACAATCAATTTCACATGCTGTTGTGCAAATGGGATAGACAACAGGTGGAAATTATAGGCAATTAGCAGGACACCCCCAATAAAGGAGTAGTTCTGCAGGTGTTGACCACAGACCACTTCTCAGTTCCTATGCTTCCTGGCTGATGTTTTGGTCACTTTTGAAAGCTGGCGGTGCTTTCACTCTAGTGGTAGCATGAGATGGAGTCTACAACCCACACAAGTGGCTCAGGTAGTGCAGCTCATCCAGGATGGCACATCAATGTGGGCTGTGTCAAGAAGGTTTGCTGTGTCTGTCAGCATAGTGTCCAGAGCATGGAAGCGCTACCAGGAGACAGGCCAGTACATCAGGAGATGTGGAGGAGGCCTTAGGAGGGCAACAACCCAGCAGCAGGACCGCTACCTCTGCCTTTGTGCAAGGAGGAACAGGAGGAGTACTGCCAGAGCCCTGCAAAATGACCTCCAGCAGGCCACAAATGTGCATGTGTCTGCTCAAACAGTCAGAAACAGACTCCATGAGGGTGGTATGAGGGCCCGATGTCCACAGGTGGGGGTTGTGCTTACAGCCCAACATCGTGCAGGACGTTTGGCATTTGCCAGAGAACACCGAGATTGGCAAATTCGCCACTGGCGCCCTGTGCTCTTCACAGATGAAAGCAAGTTCACACTGAGCACATGTGACAGACATGACAGAGTCTGGAGACGCCATGGAGAACGTTCTGCTGCCTGCAACATCCTCCAGCATGACCGGTTTGGCAGTAGGTCAGTAATGGTGTGGGGTGGCATTTCCTTGGGGGGCCGCACAGTCCTCCATGTGGTCACCAGAGGTAGCCTGACTGCCATTAGGTACTGAGATGAGATCCTCAGACGATATGCTGGTGCGGTTGGCCTTGGGTTCCTCCTAATGCAAGACAATGCTAGACCTCATATGGCTGGAGTGTGTCAGCAGTTCCTGCAAGACGAAGGCATTGATGCTATGGACTGGCCCGCCCGTTCCCCAGACCTGAATCCAATTGAACACATCTGGGACATCATGTCTCGCTCCATCCACCGTCACATTGCACCACAGACTGTCCAGGAGTTGGCAGATGCTTTAGTCCAGGTCTGGGAGGAGATCCCTCAGGAGACCATCCGCCACTTCATCAGGAGCATGATGCACAGGCGTTGTAGGGAGGTCATACAGGCACGTGGAGGCCACACACACTACTGAGCCTCATTTGGACTTGTTTTAAGGACATTACATCAAAGTTGGATCAGCCTGTAGTGTGTTTTTCCACTTTCATTTTGAGTGTGACTCCAAATCCAGACCTCCATGGGTTGAAAAATTTGATTTCCATTTTTTTATTTATGTGTGATTTTCTTGTCAGCACATACAACTATGTAAGAACAAAGTATTTCAGAAGAATATTTAATTCATTCAGATCTAGGATGTGTTATTTTTGTGTTCCCTTTATTTTTTGAGCAGTGTATATAATATAGAGAATGTATATAAGTAAAATAAATGTAAAAGCACTTTTCTTAAGTTTAATATTTCAATTGTTTAGTAGATAACTCCCTTATTTGTTATCCTTATGTGGGATTGGCATACTCCTGGCACCAAAACCACTACAACAAGCTTTAATTTTGTCCTTCTTTCCTAGCCATATTGTTACATATGGCATCTTGCAATTCTTAAAGGGTTATCACTGAGAGGGGTATCTTTCTGGCGTAATATGAAAAATAAGTTGTTATGGTGCCCAAAGGTCCCTAACGCTTTCATACCTGAAGGGGTTAAATCGTTCACAGCGCATTAGACCTCACCATAGGAAAGCAATGAATCAATGCTTTCCTATGGGGAAAAATCTGATGCTGGATGTCCTCATGCAGAGTGTTCGATACCGGACCAAAGGTCTGTTTCGATCCAGGAGGAGCCTTCAGTGTCTGTCTGGAGGCATACTTAGTGCTGCAATGTAAACATTGTGCAAAACATAGTGCAAAAGGGACACTGCACCCACCCAGAAAAATGTATATGTACAGTGAGGGGAAAAAAGTAGTTGATCCCCTGCTGATTTTTAACGTTTGCCCACTGACAAACAAATGATCAGTCTATAATTTTAATGGTAGGTGTATTTTAACAGTGAGAGACAGAATAACAACAACAAAAAACAAATCAAGAAAAACGCATGTCAAAAAAGTTAGAAATTGATTTGCATGTCAATGAGTGAAATAAGTATTTGACCCCTTCGTCTTAGTACTTGGTGTAAAAACCCTTGTTGGCAAACACAGAAGTCAGACGTTTCTTGTACTTGGCAATCAGGGTTGCACACATCACAGGAGAGATATTGTCCCACTCCTTTTGCAGATCCTCTCCAAGTTATTACGGTTTCAAGGCTGATGTTTGGCAACTTCCTCCACAGATTTTCTATGGGATTAAAGTCTGGAGCATGGCTAGGCCACTCCAGGATCTTAATGTACTTCTTTTGGAGCCACTCCTTTATTGCCTTGGCTGTGTGTTTTAGGTCATTGTTATACTGGAATACACATCCATGACCCATTTTCAATGCCAGGACTGAGGGAAGGAGGTTCTCACCCAAGATTTGACGGTATATGGCCCTGTCCATCGTCCCTTTGATGCAGCGCAGTTGTCCTGTCCCATTAGCAGAAAAACACCTCCAAAGCATAATGTTTCCACCTCCATGTTTGACGGTGGGGATGGTGTTCTAGGGGTCATAGACAGCATTTCTTCTCCAAACACAGCGAGTTGAGTTGATGCCAAAGAGCTTGATTTTGGTCTCATCTGACCACAACACTTTCACCCAGTACTCCTCTGAATCATTCAGATGTTCATTGGCAAACTTTAGACAGGCCTGCACATGTGCTTTCTTGAGCAGGGGGACCTTGTGGGCCCTGCAGGATTTTAGTCCTTCACGGCGTAGTCTGTTACCAATTGTTTTCTTGGTGACTATGGTCCTAGCTGCCTTGAGATCAATAGCAAAATCCTACCATGTAGTTCTGGGCTGATTCCTCCCCATTCTCATGATCATTGAAACTCCACGACGTGAGATCTTGCATGGAGCACCAGACCGAGGGAGACTGCCAGTTATTTTGTATTTCTTCCATTTGCGAATAATCGCACTAGCTGTTGTCACCTTCTCACCAAGTCGCTTGGCGATGGTCTTGTAGCACATTCGAGCCTTGTGCAGGTCTACAATCTTGTCCCTGACATCCTTGGACAGCTCTTTGGCCTTGGCCATGGTGGAAAGTTTGGAATCTGTGCACCTAATTTCAACTCGTTACCTGTGTAACAGACTGCTATATTTAGCTGTTTTGCTTTACGTTTTGAGATCTTGAACTTTGCCCTTTCCCCTATCATGTGAGGAGGAAGGACTAGATTGGCAGGAAGAAGAGGACAGGGGAGAAGCCATGTTCTCTGAGTCTGCATTAAGAAAGTGTGTTCCTACCTGTTTCAATTATCCGACGATCTTTTGAAGGTGTTACATCATACTTATGGTGAGGAAAGTGAAGAGGAAGAGCCCCGGTTACAATATGCTGCAACAGTTCAACAGGAGAAGGAAACCCTCACTTACTATCTCATACGATTAGAACTAATGCTAGGAAAGTTGTTTGAGAATAATGTTATCACATCAGATAAGTTTGATGAATATAGCAGGAGGCAAGTTCTGAAAGAAATTCTACCAAATGATCCTATTGTTACAGCATTGGTCAACCTTCTACGTGCTAACGGGTTGTTGCATTATGCTGAAATGATGAAAGAAGCCAAAATAATACAAACGATTTGACCATATCCTAAAGCATTATGATGGCATAAAGAACTCATCATCACATGAAAATCAGAAAGCACCTAAGACTAACTTACCAACAGCCGTATTAAACAGGGAAGAGACCATAGTTCAAAGCTTTAAAAAAAGTTCTCAGATCTCTCCTCAGCCAGGGAAGAAAGGAGAATTTAAATGTTTTAGCTATGGGCAGACAGGACATGTCTCGAGCAAATGTCCCTTGAAGGATTCTCTTATTTCAGAAGGCTTAGTTGTTGACCCAGGCCCTACAAGTGGCAGACCCGGGAAGAAGAGGCAGTTTTGGAAAGGAAGAAAGTGGTTCTCTGGTGACAAATTGACAGGGAATTCTAGAGTAGGACCAAAATCCCTTGTATCCCTTGTGATTGAAGGCATCCATGCTTCTGCCCTCCTAGACACTGGGCCTCAAGTAACGATAGTCTTCCAGTCTTTCTATGAGGAGCATCTAAGCCATTTACCAATGTTACCAGCAGATGATGTGAAATTATGGGGTCTGAGTTCTCAGACTTACCCTGTTGAGGGAATAATTAAAGTACAGATTGGGATTCCTAAATTGGACACTGGGAGAGAATGCACTATGAATGTGGAGGCTTTGGTGTGCTCAAATCTAAATCGTCCTGGAGTTCCCATCATATTAGGGACTAATACTCAGATGGTGAGAGATATGTTTCGGGTTTACGTGAAAGAAATGGAAAATGCCTGCTTAAACAAATTGAATGAGCTAGAACCAGCTCTGAGGCAAGAATGTCACAGACTAGCCCTTAAAGCCAGAACAGGTCAGTTCCATTATTGGGGGCCAACGCCTGTTGACCTTCAACCAGGGGAAATGAAATCCATTACTACTGTTGCAGTTTTACAAGAAAGAATGCTTTCAGGAGAGTGCTAGTTTTGCCTAGATTCTCTTCTTGAAGAGGATTCAATTAAAGGCTGAACTATCATGTACTATCATTGGCAAAGTAAGAAAATTGATGTGTTTGCAGTAACCATTCACAATCGATCACCAATTGATCCATCTTTTGGAAGAAGTAAGGCCTGTTTCATCTTTGCCAGTTGGATTGAGCCAAGATTCTGTTCAAGAGTTGAAATTTGATTTAGAAGGTACCAGTCTACCTGCAGAATGGAAAGATAGATTACAAAAGGCCCTTCAGGCTAGAGAAGAAGTATTTTCTAAAGAGGATATGGATGTGGGATGTGCCAAGAGTGCTCAGCATGCCATTCGGCTAAACGATTCTACCCCATTTAGAGAGAGATCTTGAAGGATAGCTCCTCGAGACATTGAAGATATAAGGATATCCTTCATGAGATGGAGGAAGCAGGGATTATTCAAGAATCAAGAAGCCCATATGCATCCCCTATAGTGGTGGTCATAAATAAAAATGGGTCAGTACATCTTTGTGTTGATTATCGTACACTGAACAACAGAACTATTCCTGATCAATATACCTTGCCAAGAATAGAAGATCTTTTGAATGTCTTGAATGGCAGCTGGTGGTTGAGTGTCTTGGACCTTTCGCTCTGGATACTATCAAGTCCCTATGAAGGCTGAGGATCAACTGGCCTAGGCCCAACAACATTGAAGACCTGCGTTCATTCTTAGGATTTTGCAGCCTCTACTGTCGTTTTGCAGAAGGATTTTCAAAGATAGCCTGAAGCCTCCATGACCTCCTGAAAGGAAGGGAGCACAAAGGACTGCCCACTCTAAGGAACCTATAGGAGAGGAATGGACTCCGAATTGTGAAGAAACTTTCCAACTGCTCAAGAGAAAGATGACTGAAGCACCTGTGTTAGCTTACGCTGATCCCAATATGCCATATACTCTCCATGTAGATGCAAATTTGGAAGGACGAGGAGGGGTTCTCCATCAGGCGTACCCTGAAGGCCTGAGGCCAGTAGCATATATTAGTCGGAGTTTTACTGGAAGTGAAAAGAACTACGCAGTACACAGGTTGGAGTTTCTTGCTCGAAAGTGGGCTATTGTGGACAAGTTGCATGATTTGTACAGTGCTAAGTTCAAAGTGAGGACGGACAATAACCCTCTTACCTTCATATTAACCACGGCTAAGTTGGATGCCACAGGACACTGGTGGCTAGCAGCACTATCCAACTATGATTCCACTTTAAAATACAATCCAGACCCTAAAAATGTTTGGGCAGATGGCCTGTTATCAATGAAGATGGGCGGTGGGTTGAGATTGCGGGCCCAGGAGTCAGAGCCCTATGTCAAACTTCTATTGTAGAAGATGGATGGGTCAATTTTTAGTTAAGATTCTCTTAGTTGTACCCCCAAGGCAATGCCTGAAGCCATGTGTCTTCCAATTAACATTCCTGCATGGTCTGTTAAGTTATCAGCTTAGATGAGAAAAAGCAAGCTCAAACTCAAGACCCAGTAATTTAGAAATTTGCAAAACTTTCGGTCTAATCCAGGATCGATTTTACTGGCCCTGTATGAGATGTATTGCTGTAGGTGCAGAAGATGCATCCAGTGAAAGACTTTACCTACCCGCGCTGCCCCCATGGGTCACCTAACAAATTCTGGTCCTATGGTCTTAGTGTGTATGAACTTCCTATGCATTGAACCTGACTCTACTGGTAAGAACAACATGTTGGTGATTACAGATCATTTAACTCGATATGCTCAAGCCTGCTCTACCAAAGATCAGAATGCAGTTACAGTCGCTAAAGTGTTATGACAGAAATTCTTTACCCCATTATGGGTTTCTTAAACAATTACATTCTGACCAAGGTCAAGATTTTGAAAGCAGAATAATTAAAGAAATGCTGAGAATGTTACAGATAGAGAAAACTAGGACGACTCCATGTTATCCTGAAGGAGATGCTCTTCCGGAGAGATTCAGTCGAACTCTATTGGATATGTTAGGCACTCTCTTCTCTAAACATGTAGAGAAGAGGAATTGGAGTCAACATGTAGAAACTCTGGTCCACGCTCATAATTGTACCAAGGAACAATTGAATTCACTGGGTTTTTCCCTTACTTTCTGATGTTTGGCCAAGAAGCAAGATTGCCCATTGATTACCGTTTGGGAGTGTCTTCTGATGGTATGAGCCATACTTCTCATAATCAATATGTTAGGAATGTAAAAGAAAGTATACAGAGGGCCTATGAATTGGCTGAGCAAGCTACGGACAAGATTAATGAAAATAACAAGCGAAGATATGATTCCAAAGTACATTACAAAGACATTCAGTCTGTAGATAAAGTACTCTTGAGAAACCTGGGAGTTCAAGGGAAGCATAAATTAGCATATTGCTGGAGAGACACTCTCTTTGAGGTTATTTCCAAAGTTCCTTGGATAATTGTGTATTGAATCAAAGGGCCCTTTGGGTAGTATCAAAGCTTGGCATAGAAATCACCTATTACCTCTTGCCTTCTCTGGTGAAAATTCTAATTTGGAGGAAAACACTGGTGAAGCCAATAAGAATTCCAGCATACAGCCTTAGAAACTGAATCAGAAGACAACCCTGGAGAATGTCCCAGCAGGACATCGCCAACTAATGATAAAGAAGAAGCTACTGCTTCCAGCTCTGAAAAGACTGGTGGACAGGGCCAGAAACACAGTTTGCTCCTTCTCCTTCTTCCTCCTAATCCGGATTGAGTCCTGAAAGTCCCAGCTTTGTTCCTAAGGGATTCTAACTCTATGCGAGGATCTGGACCTCTGCCTACCGGATCCCTTCCCAATACTGTGGGTGAAAGACCCTGTGATGAAGAGATTAGTGGACAACCACAGGGCAACCTATGTAGAGGCAAAAGAAATTGGAGAGCCCTGAGATTCTTGACCTATAACATCATTGGGGAACCCACCTATTCTCAGAACCCCCGCACTTGCACTAAGTTAATCCATGTATTGCATACATTGACTGAAATATTGAGTGATAGAACTTCCCTGTATTAAATTGTATTGTCCCATCATATAAACCGGATGGGCTGCTCTTGCCAGTGGAAGGCAAGGTTTCTACGGGGAAGGGAGGGAGTGAGAAGTCAGGGGTGATGTTACAGTCTACTATACAGTATTTTGAGGTTTTGCTTAAGTTTTGAGATCTTGAACTTTGCCCTTTCCCCAATCATTTGAGGAGGAAGGGCTAGAGTGGTAGGGAGAAGCCATGTTCTCTGAGTCTGCATAAAAGAAAGTGTGTTCCTACCTGTTTCAATTATCTATTCCTGCTGGGACAGTGAAATAAAAACAGGGGACAGCTAGTGCACCGCTTCTACAAGAAGTTAGAGACTGTCTACTGCTCTGCTAGGAGAATTAGAAGACTTATTTTATGTTCAGCTCCCTGCAGATTCTGGAACTTTCTGCAGTAGTGTGAATGAGCTTTTGCATTCTGTCAGCAGAAGGAAGAGAAAGGATTGCCATTGCTGTTCTGCTGCTGTCCTACATTCTGCTGGATCTCTCTGGTGATATCTGCTGTTACAGAAGTCACTCAAAGGTACTGTCTCCAGATATTGCTTCAGGATTCTCCCTTATTATTATTATTGCCATTTATATAGCGCAAACAGATTCCGTAGTGCTTTACAATATTATGAGAGGGAGTGTGTAACTATAAATAGGACAATTACAAGAAAACTTACAGGAAGGATAGGTTGAAATAGGGTGGGAGTGAAGCAGAGCTGGAGGAGAGAGTAAAGCACTGCCCTATAGGAGAGAGCAAAAGACAGGTATGTGAGGTAGAGGTTACTCTAGGAGGCCATAAGCTTTCCTGAAGAGATGGGTTTTAAGGCCCTTCTTAAATTATTGGAGACTAGGGGAGAGTCTGATGGCGGTAGGCAGGCTATTCCATAGGAAAGGAGCCGCACGCGAGAGGTCCTGCAAGCCGTACGGGTGCGAGCAGCGGTCAGGAGGTGGTCACGGGCAGAGCGGAGGGAACGAGGAGGGGCATACCTATGGATCAGTGAAGAGATATAAGAGGGGCTAGAATTGTTCAGTGCTTTAAATGTATGGGTTAGTACTTTGAATTGACTCCTTTAGGATACAGGGAGCCAATGTAAGGACTGGCAGAGGGGTGAGGTGTGAGAGGACCGACTAGAGAGGAAAATCATTCTGGCGGCGGCATTCATTACAGACTGTAGCGGGGCAATACGGCTTTTGGGGAGACCAATCAGGAGAGGGTTACAGTAATCCATGCTGGAAATGACTAGAGCATGGACAAGCTCCTTGGTAGCGTCTTGTGTAAGAAAGGGGCGGATGCGGGCTATGTTTTTAAGTTGGAACCTACAGGATTTGGCAAAGCTGGATGTGAGGCTCAAAGGTGAGGCCAGAGTCAAGTATGACGCCAAGACAGCGTGCTTGCAAGGATGGACTTATGTGGATATCACTGACTTGAAGGGAGAGCGAGAGGAGGGTCAGTATTAGGAGGAGGAAAGACAAGGAGTTCGGTTTTAGAGAGATTGAGTTTCAGAAAGTGCAAGGACATCCAGTCAGAGATGGAAGAAAGGCAAACAGTGACACGTTGCAGGACGGCAGGGGAGAGGTCCAGGGAGGAGAGGTATATCTGAGTGTCATCAGCGTACAGGTGGTAGTGGAATCCAAAAGAGGCAATAAGTTTGCCAAGAGAGGCAGTATAAAGAGACGCATTTCCAGGACGCGTTTCGCCGTACAAGCTTCCTCAGCTGGATGTGGAAAAGTATTGGTATCTTCTCTTGGACTAATTCCTGCTTTATGTACCCCTCTTAAGGGTATGCTAATTGATTTTTGGCTTGTAGTTTCGCGGGCGATCACCATAGAAACGGTGATGCCCAGCGTTCCAAGGCTCACTCTTTGTTTATTTCTGGGTATCTGTGTCGGTTCATCAATCCTGGAAACACTGTGAGGAACAGACTTTGGATTACTGGACTTTTATGCCTATATAGTGTTTTTTTTATTATATATTTTTATATCTATATTTTATTTGGAAAGGTACAATAAAGTTTATATATTTTTTATACTCACTGTTGGCATTTTCCTGCTATTCTGAAAAAAGGATTGTGGTTCTTAACCACATACGCTATTGGATCAGAGCCGATGTGGATGTCTCTGGGTTTAACACAAGAGAAAAAAGAACACATACTAAAGAAGGGAGAGGGTTGCCTTTACGGACCCTGAGAGCGCTTCTCTTGAGCTATTTTCGTTTAGCTCCTAAAAGTGTGAGTGGGACATTTACTTATTTGATCCATTTATCTTTTTGTTACATTTTACACTATGTTTGGGTTTTTGTGCTTATGTTTTTAAGGAACTGCATATGAACCATTGTCATTTGATATAAGAAAAGTCAAGGTATTTTTACCTATTCCTCTGCTCTCTGTTGCACTGAACACTCTTATTTGGTTTTACTCATAATAAATATATAGCGCTTCACCTTCACATCGGTTATACTTCTAGGTTACAAGATAAGACTATGGTGATATAGCAGCTGGCTATTTATTGGGTTACAATACTGTTAAGTTTTACATTATTCGAATATTAGTGCTGGTACTTCCCCTTTATATATATATATATATACGTCCCAGGTCGCATACATGATTGTTTTTGAGCAACAACAGATCCTTGGGCCTTATGGAGAACATATATTACAATACCTCTGCTTTATAGATGACGTCCTTCTTCTATGGACTGGTGGAAAGGAAAAGTTTGTTAACATGATGCACACACTGAATTCACTTCCTACACCTGTGAGATTCACTTACCAGTTGAGTATGACTAATATCAATTTCCTGGATCTACAAATTTTCATCACAGGCAATCGCTTGGGCTATACTTTGTTTTCTAAATCAACGGATAGGAACACTATTCTGCATTTAACAAGTTTCCATCCTAGAAAACTAAAAGAGTCACTGCCTATCTCCCAATTCATAAGAGTATTGCGCAATAACTCAGATGACAGCCGGGCGAATAGATCACATACCCATCTCACCCAGAGGAGGAGATCGTGATAACCCGTTACTCAGACGTGAGGCTTTCTGGATATACACGTTGGAAACATTATCACCATCTGGTTTAACTGAGAAGAACTCATTATATTGTTTTTTTACCTAGAAGATAATATATGATTGAGCTAGGTTTTACAGAATGCATTACTATAGTACAGTTATTTGCCTATGATGTAAGTAGTCCATATCGCATATTGCTTCAGAATTACACTGACAATATTTTGCTATATAACTGAGCTAATATTTAGCTAATGATGATAAGTACAATGTATCTATGTTCCTTTGGTTAGGGTTGAAACATTTGTATATACTTTATTTTTATAGTTATTTATCTTTATTACTTTCTGACTTATCTACACGAGAGTATGTTTCACATACCAGTTACACATAGGGTTAACTTCAATTTATTACGTAATTTAAACATGTTTAAGTCATTAATGACATCACTCTGATCCATTGTTACCTTTCACCTGTTCACCCTCAGATAGGATCACTGCATTTTTTTGTATATAAGGTATCCATCTCACATACACAATTGTCTTGAAAAAAGTCTTTCACAGACTGAAATGTCGATTGGAACGTTGTGTG
Source organism: Pelobates cultripes (assembly GCA_933207985.1). Taxonomy (NCBI): domain Eukaryota; kingdom Metazoa; phylum Chordata; class Amphibia; order Anura; family Pelobatidae; genus Pelobates; species Pelobates cultripes. The sequence continues at coordinate 78,655,492 of OW240922.1, forward strand.
AATTTGTAATTACTCGATAAAGCAACAGATGAAATTTACTTTGAAAGACTCCTGTGTGCTCTCTACTGGTATCGTATATATATATATATATATATATATATAATAAAAATAACCAATAAATAAATTGAAAAACAAAAATAAATAAATAAAATTAAAAAAATTAAAAAAATTAAAAAATTATATACCAGTTTTAATTTGCTCTAACTGTATTTTGATATTAATATACATATATATTAAATTCAAAATACATTTAGAATGATGTTATAAATACATATATCTATCTATCTATAAATAAAAATAATAAAACAATATATATATACATATATATACATATACATATATATTTACATTTTACAAATATATTTATATAATATTTTTACATAATTAATTCATTTTGTTAATAACAATCTGGGGGACCTGCCCGACAACCCAGGCAGAAAGTCCAGAGAATTTGGCTTGCAAGCTCTATATTTAACCCTGTAACTTTCCAGGACACCATAAAACCTGTACATGAGGGGTACTGTTGTACTTGGGAGACTTCGCTGAACACAAATATTGGTGTTTAAAAACAGTAAAACCTATCACAATGATGATATTGTCATTAAAAATGCAGTCTTTTGCATTTTTCACACACAAACTATACTTTCACTGACGATATAATTGTTGTAATACGTTTTACTATTTTGAAACACTAATATTTGTGTTCAGCAAAGTCTCCAGAGTATAACAGTACCCCCCATGTACAGGTTTTGTAGTGTTTTCAAAAGTTACTGTGTCAAATAAGGCTTGAATTTCCTTTTTTTTCACATTAAATTTGCCAGATTGGTTATGTTTCATTTGAGACCATATGGTAGCCCAGGAGTGAGAATTACCCCCATGATGGCATACCATTTGCAAAAGTAGACAACCCAAGGTATTGCAAATTGGGTATGTCCAGTCTTTTTTAGTAGCCACTTAGTCACAAACACTGGCCAAAATTAGCTTTCAATTTAGTTTTTTTGCATTTTTCACAATCAACAAATATGAACGCTAATTTTGGCCAGTGTTTGTGACTAAGTGGCTACTAAAAAAGACTGGACATACCCCATTTGTAATACCTTGGGTTGTCTACTTTTGCAAATGGTATGCCATCATTGGAATAATTTTCATTCTTGGGCTACCATTTGGTCTCAAAAGCAACATAACCAGTCTGGCAAATTTCAATGTACCGTATTTTTCGCTCCATAAGACGCACTTTTTTTCCCCTCAAAAGTGAGGGGAAATGTCTGTGCGTCTTATGGAGCGAATGTAAAGCTTTACTTACCTGTCTTGGAGCGTGGGCCGGCTTCACAGCGCGCTCCGCGGTCCAGGAACTAATATTTCAGGTTCCGGTTTCCGGCGGGACTGAAAGGAAGTGTGCACACTCAGTGTGCACACTTCCTTTCAGTCCCGCCGGAAACCGGAACCCGAAATAGAAGTTCCTGGACCGCGGAGCGCGCTGTGAAGCCGGCCCACGCTCCAAGACAGGTAAGTCATTATGGGACAAGGGGAGGGGAGACACTATGGGAGAAGGGGAGGGGGACACACTATGGGAGAAGGGGAGGGGGACACACTATGGGAGAAGGGGAGGGGAGGAGACACTATGGGACAAGGGGAGGGGAGGAGACACTATGGGACATGGGGAGGGGGACACTATGGGAGAAAGGGAGGGGAGACACTATGGGACAAGGGGAGGGGGGGACACTATGGGACAAGGGGAGGGGGGACACTATGGGACAAGGGGAGGGGGAGACACTATGGGACAAGGGCAGGGGGGGACACTATGGGAGGGAAAGTGCACTATGGGACAATGGGAGGGGGGACACTATGGGATCAGAACACTAATGGACAAGGGGAGGAGGAGTTAAAGAACACTATGGGACAGGGTAGGAGGGGTTAACAATCACTATGGGACAGGGTAGGAGGGGTTAACAATCACTATGGGACAGGGTTAAAGATCATTATGGGACAGGGGAGAAAAAAAAATATTCTGAACAAACTGTCCCATGGTAAGAAACACTATGGAACAGTTTGTTCAGAATATTTTTTTTTCTGGGTTTCCTCCTCTAAAAACTAGGTGCGTCTTATGGTGAGGTGCGTCTTATGGAGCGAAAAATACGGTATATAAACTGAAAAATTTTATGTGCTATATCTGACCCTGTAACTTTTCAAAACACCATAAAACCTGTACATTGGGGGTACTGTTTTACTAGTGAGACATCACTGAATACAAATATGTGTACTTTATTGCAGTAACAGCTAACAGTATTGTGACATCCACAGTTAAAATGCCATGCAAAACTAAACAAAATAACATTTCCTTATTTCTCAATTCTTTTTTATATTTTTTTCATATTAAATTATGTTGAATATACAAATATTTGATGTGACATAAAATCCCTATTTCTCTTGAACAAAATTATATATGATATGTGTGGGTGTACATAATATGAAAGAGGTGAATTACGCCTCAACAAACATATAGCGCAAATTCAAGGTTTTGTTTAGGTTTTGTTTTGATCACAACTTGTACAACTTAAGTCCTTAAGGGGTTAAGTGGAGGGTACTCAGCTACTCAGTGGGGTGGGTTCCCCCATAAATAGAAGCTGCACTGAGTGGAGGCACTGCATCAGAACAAGATATCCAGATCTCCCAACTATAGCGGACGCTCAGAATCCCAGTCAGCGACTGAAGAAGGTGTAACTGCTGCTAACTGCGGCTTGTTGCCAGGAGCAGGGCAAAAAGGGGTTACACCTGTAAAAAAGACACCTGGGAGCCAGAAATCTGGCTGATTGATACTGATAGATCAAATACTTATTTCACTCATTGACGTGCAAATCAATTTCTAACTTTTTTGACATGCGTTTTTCTGGATTTTTTTTTTTTTTTATTCCGTCTCTCGATGTTACAATACACCTACCATTAAAATTATAGACTGATAATTTCTTTGTCAGTGGGCAAACATTCAAAAGCAGCAGGGGATCCAATACTTTCCCCCTTCACTGTAGCTTCTAGAAAAGAGAGATCTAGAAAAGAGGGATTTAGAAAAGAGGGATTTGGGCCCCAAATAGGGACTATCCCTACTAAATTGGGACACACTGGAGGTAAGCATTTGCACCTACATTACTTCAGTTTGGTGGAAGACAAACCCAAACAATAAATAAACAGAATATTTTATTCAGTAACAATTGTACCTTTAATAAAAAGTAATAGCAAAGTAAGTAAAATTAACCAAACTCCCATATTACATTACTCTGGATATCATAAGAGTTTATTAAAGGATCATTATAGTGTCAGGAAAACAAAGCGGTTTTCCTGACACTATAGTGCCCCCACCCTCAGCGCCAAAGGGGTTAAAACCCCTTCAGCAGCTTACCTTAATCCAGTGCCGGGGTCCCTCGGCGCTGGTGACCTCTCCTCCCCCGCCGACGTCAGCTCCCTCTGACGATGTCAGCGGAGCCGAATGCGCATGCGCAGCAAGTGCCGCGCTCGCATTCAAAGTGTCCATCGGAAAGCATGTTTTAATGTTTCCTATGGACGCTCTGTGTGATGGAGGTATAATGCGCCCCAGATGCGCCTCTAGTGGCTGTCCAGAAGACAGCCACTAGAGGCTGGCTTAACCCCAAATGTAAACATAGAACATGCTATGTTTGCATCTGCAGGGTTAAAACCTGAGGGACCTGGCACCCAGACCACTTCAATGAGCTGAAGTGGTCCTCTGTGATTATAGTGGTCCTTTAATTATAACCTTACAAAATGTGTAGAATTGTGTGAATTGCATACACCTGCCCAGCCCTGCCCTGGATATAAAATGTTCCAAGAACAATAAGCCTATTCTCTTTGCTTGCCAACAGATCAGCTAATACGTCATTCTTTATTTACTTTGTTTTTTGCATTGAAGAAAAAAAAAACCCGACCGCAGCATTCTCTCCTGACATCCGTGAAAGACAACCTATGGGTCAATCTGTGACTTGACTCATTTCGTGTACGCGCCCGGCCGCGTCTTTATTCCTCCGCCGCCCTTTCCTTGCTCTTTCGCGCCGTCATCACGGCTCGCCGCTAATTGGCCGCTTTTGAATATCCACCGTGGCCGTGATTGGCCGGGGCCTGGACGCTTTGCGCGGTTGGTTTGAAATCGCTTCATTCGCAAGCAGCTCATCCAGCAGAAGGAAGCCTCGCTCTGCGCTGTGGTAAGCACGCTGGGCCCGTCTGCTAGCTGGGTTAATGCCCTGTTTCTATCACTAGCCACCCAGTTACCATGGAGTCCTGTCTGCAAGTGATCTATAGCCCATAAATTCTATGTGTGTGTTATATATAATGTCTGATTCAGGGTTCTGCAAACTATACATGTTGCTGAACTACAACTCCCATCATCCTCTGGCTATCTGTCTCCTTCAAAGGATCATGGGAGTTGTCGTTCAGCAACATCTGGAGGCCCTGAGTTTGCCTGGTAGGAGGCCATCACACAGAGATAGGACTGTCCCTGTGTGTCTGAGTGGATTGTAGGACTCCAGCATGGTATTCATAGGCCAGTGTCCCTGTGAGAAAAGGTCATGTCTTCATATAGGCTTATTAGGATGGACAGGAAGAAGGCTTCTTCCCTGCTATTGTGGCATCATAAGGGTCTAGCTCAGGCTTCCCCCAAACTCTGGCCCTCCAGATGTTGTTGAACTACAACTCCCATGATTCTCAGCCTATCTATTTTATTCATAGAATCATGGGAGTTGTAGTTCTGCAACATGTGGAGGGCTGGAGTTTGGGGAAGCCTGGTCTAGCTGAAGATATTCTTCCAGGGTTATTCACTAAGGTTTAGAGTTAAAGGTGACTCAGATTTAAAGTCAAAATAGCCAGGCTGGAAATGATCAAGTCAGGCATATTTTTCTTCTTGGCTATTCCTGGCTTTAAATGTTGAAATTCACTTTGTATTCTCACTGCGATGGGTAGTGCCTGACCTTAGATGTTCCTGAGCTGAATTTCATTGGATGCTGCCTGCGCATCATTAGAAGTGTAGTTCATTAAATTAGTCGGTCAGAAGCCAGCCTGAATTACTACAGCTCTGCCTTGTGGCCAACTATAGTGGGATGACAGATCCTTACTTACAAAGATTGCTGTATGGTATGTGAGTTTATCTGTAAACTGTGTGCAGGATATTTTATCCTACTTGTTTACTGGGTGATTCTTCCCTTACAAATACTATAGCAATATATTGCCATATGGACCATGTCTCCAAAGTGACATGATATACATTCTTCCCATATATGATTTTTTTTTTTTTTTTTCTCATTGTAATGTCCTCAATATACTGTTAAGATCTTGATGGTGATAAGCACTGATTGTACCTTGGTTCAATTTATGCATGTAACATATAGTATATGTAAATATTACACTTGGAGGTCACTAGATGTAACTGATGTATATTTTCTTTTTGTAGGAATATTTCAAAAGATCCACAGCCATGGATGAGTATGCAAAAATCGAAAAAATTGGAGAGGGTAAGTGTCTTTAGGAGAGGTAAATGGTCCTGTTGAGGACTGGTTTATGTAAACACAGCTAGGGAAGTCATAATGCATGGAATGCGGCTGTTTTAACTTCACTGCACTAGAAAATCTCTGTACCTGGCCGTGCACTGCGATTTTTGATCTCCCATGACAGTGATGTCAATTGATGTCTGAATGAAGCCTTAAATGATCACTATACTCTTCCAGACCTCTTCCACTCAATGAAGCTCCCCATTTGTTTTAACCCTGCTATGTATAACATTGCAAGGTTAAAGCAGATATGTCAACGGACAGATCTGCGGGGTGCATGGGGAGTTTTACTTACCTTTGACTACCTCGCAGTCGCCACCTTCACGATGCAGGTCCTCTTCCGCTCCTGGCACTTCAGCTGGTATTTGCGAGCCTGTTCCTTCTGAGGCTTAGTGATGCCGGATCCGGAATATGCCGTCATTCCGGCCCCAGCAACACTAAGCAGCGCATGAGCGGGCAAGGCAATCGCCATTCCCTTGTTATCGACCTACACAATGCGTATGGCTGGCTGGCCGGCCGCCCGCCTTCATTGGAGCTCAAGTAAAATGATCCACTCGAGCTCTCCCAAAGGTAGGTATGCTTGGTGGAAAAGAATTGCATTAAATCAAATAAGTGTGTGAGTGTGCGTTTGTGCATAATTCAATGCTTTCTTATGGGCTAGTCCTAATGCACTTGCACGCATATATATTTGTTCCCCCTGCTGGCTGGTAGATCGGAACGTGACTCGTGCAGAGGGACATTGGCACTGCAATCAGGAGAGTGAAGTCATGCTGGACATCCATAAGAAAGCACTGAGTAATGCTTTCCTATGGGCAGTTTGAATGTGCATGCGCATTCAGAGCTGACGTCGGCAGGGGGAGGAAAGGTCACTAGTGCTGAGGGAGCGCGGCGCTGGATTAAGGTAAGTGGCTGAAGGGGTTTTAACCCCTTCAGCCCAGCGGGAGGGGGAGGGGACTTTATTACCCTATAGTGCCAGGAAAACAAGTTTGTTTTCCTGGCATTATAGTGTTTAAATTTGACATTTACTTTGTTTGAACTCCCAACACTTCAGTGAATAACACTGATGTAATGCCATTCCTTTTGGCGGTTGATTTGCATAAAATTTTATTTACTGTATTTTTGTCTTCCCAACCTTGTTTAGGCACCTACGGAGTTGTCTATAAGGGTCGGCATAAGGCTACAGGGCAGGTTGTTGCCATGAAGAAAATTCGGCTGGAAAATGAGGAGGAAGGCGTTCCCAGTACAGCAATCCGAGAAATCTCCCTACTTAAAGAACTGCAGCATCCTAATATAGTGTGGTATGTATTGTTTTCTGCTTGTATGATTTTAAATGAGGTTGTTGTGCCTTGCTTGTAATGTAGCAAACTACAGCAAACAAATATGACAGGGATTTTATTTATCATTAATTTTCCTTTAACCCCTTAAGGACACATGACATGTGTGACATGTCATGATTCCCTTTTATTCCAGAAGTTTGGTCCTTAAGGGGTTAAAAGCCAGTTTAAATGTTGTTGAAACTAAGGTTTGATCTTGAATTCTGAATACTCTGTATTCATCAATGCAAGAGGGCGAGCAGCCATTTGAATGCTAAACAGGTACTACTCTGGGGCAGATTGCTAGATATTTAGTGTTTGGGTTTTTTGTCCCTCGATTTAATATGGAGCGTAGTATTAATAAATGTGTATTTCTGAAACGCGGTACTAGGTTTTCTATATAAGTCTCATTAAGTTTTTTTTGTAACACTTTCATGAGCACTGAAAATTTGAATACTTTGACTTTCTTCTTGGAAAAGTTTGTGCCTAAAGTAGATCAGATACTGCGTGTCACTTCAGACAGTCTACCTTGATCAGTGTACTTGGCTAAAGTATTTTCCTTCTGTATCCCCTTGAAGCCTTTTGTAACTGAGAGCACATTTTATGTAGGTGCTGTGAATATCATAGCCCATAGAATCTTCTTCCCTAAAATGTGTTGTGTAATATTATGCTTATTTGCTGTTCTTGTGAACACTGACCAGAAAGGACAATTCCCTATTTACCTTAAAGTGTTTTGTTTTGGTTTTTTCCCTTCTCCCCTCTCTTCACAATCCTTTTTTATCTGCTTTCTTGCACCCACTTATCTGCCACAAACACTCACACTGTCTTTAATAAAATATTGATCCTTTAACACCAATAGGCTGTGCATGTGTGTACCCTTTACTCATGTATGGACATTCCTTGTGGTTACCAAATTGGTATTCATGTGCATTTGTGGTGGCAAATATCTTGTAGGTTTTAAACTTGGCCCATTTTACAGGTTATTCCATAAAACGAGAATTTAATGTGAATTTCAAATTTATGCCAGAATAGTTCATTTGGAAAAATTCTCTAAGATGTGGTCTGTTTCCAGTTTGGCTACTTCAACCTAAAATATTGAATTCTCAATTAAAGGAACACTATAGTCACCTAAATAACTTTAGCTAAACAAAGCTGTTTTAGTGTATAGATCATTCCTGTGCAATTTCACTGCTCATTTCACTGTCATTTAGGAGTTAAATCACTTTGTTTCTGTTTATGCAGCCATAGCCACACCTCCCCTGGCTATGATTGACAGAGCCTGCATGAAAAAAAAACTGGTTTCACTTTCAAACAGATGTAATTTACCTTAAATAATTGTATCTCAATCTCTAAATTGAACTTTAATCACATACAGGAGGCTCTTGCAGGGTCTAGCAAGCTATTAACATAGCAGGGGATAAGAAAATCTTAATTAAACAGAACTTGCAATAAAGAAAGCCTAAATAGGGCTCTCTTTACAGGAAGTGTTTTTGGAAGGCTGTGCAAATCACATGCAGGGAGGTGTGACTAGGGTTCATAAACAAAGGGATTTAACTCCTAAATGGCAGAGGATTGAGCAGTGAGGCTGCAGGGGCATGTTCTATACACCAAAACTGCTTCATTAAGCTAAAATTGTTCAGGTGACTATAGTGTCCCTTTAAATGCATAACCCTGTTGGTATGTCTTCTGATGAGGCTTTAAAGATGTTAAAAAAAAAAATAAAATAAAAAAAAAATCCATCCTGCTATATTTGTCTTACAATGAAAATTGATTCAAACTGTTTTTGATGTGAGCATTTTCAATTTGTTCCTTTTTCCAGCTTACTTGATGTCCTAATGCAAGATTCTCGACTGTATCTTATTTTTGAATTTCTTTCCATGGACTTGAAGAAATATTTAGATTCCATCCCCAGTGGCCAATTTATAGATGCAATGCTTGTTAAGGTAAATCTGATTTTTATATTTGAAAGCTATTTCTTTATCTGTTGCTTTCCTAAATAAGTCTATATATTTGTACATGCTTATTTTTAGATTTGAACTTAATGCCAAGAGACCTTTTTTTATTTTGTAACATGCTTCAAAGTCCGTTGTAAACTCCAAACATTCACTCCTTTTTTTTTAAATGACCAGATTATAACTTGACACCTAGGCTGTTTCACCCGTAGTCAGCTCAGCTTGGTAAGAAAGTGTAAATCCTTTCAAGCAATCCTTTTCACACATTATTGGTGCTAAGTGGGAAAAACAATTCATAGAGGAAACTAGAAGTCTTTCTCGGAGGAGAATGTATTATTCCTGGCCACTTTAAAGTCCTCTAGGTGTTAAAGTGTAGCTGCAGTCTCTTGAACCTTCAGGAAACTTTAAACCCATCTCTCTTCAAAGTAAATGGGAGAGGGGTGGAGAGATGGACTTATTGTAAATTATGTACTTGGCTAAAAAAGTTGTAGCCCCAGCACATGTCTTGGGCAGATCTGAACTGTTCTGGCTGCCTAATGTCAATTCTGTACATATTTTACTTGTATCGTCCTTGCACACCACTTGCTGCTGACAGATGCCAGCACTTTAAAAAAAAAAAAATATATATATATATATATTTTTTTTTTTTTTTTTTATATATAAATCCCCCTGCCCTTCCACCTCCATTTACTCCCTCTTGTCCCCTTTGGATGATTACACCGGCTCAGAGCACATGCGCACTCTGAGCTACATTTAAATTGCTCTGAGTGTTTGGTGGGGGATGGGGTGGACAATAGTGTAATGCCAATTGGGTTTATTCTATTTGACATTAAAAAGGGTGGGAGAACCCCTTTAAGGCTTGTGTGCCAAACGCACAACCAAGGATATGACTGAAAGTTAGTGATATTGAAGATGCCAACAAGGTAATACATTAGCAGTTATTCTTTACATGATGCAGTGAGCCACCTTCATATGTACACTTAAAACCGAAAAGTGCAACGCTTTAAATACAGTTCTTACTGACCCCTAAATGTGTGTGGTATAAATATGTAAGAAAAACAGAACATATACAAATAGCACAATACTGTAAATCAATCTATACTGTATATATTTTTCAACAGTGAGTGTTAGAAAAACTCACATTTAATAGAGCCCTTTCGATAAAGGCTCTAAACACTGAACACCTCAGTGCCTTTATGGTGGCACCTGCAACCTTTTTCTGCATTTGTTTTAATACAGTTTGTTCAACTGATGAATACATGCAAATGGAGACTCAACGATCTGGGTGCAGACAAGATCATCAGGTAGGTACATATTATGCACAGCAAGAAAACTTCTCACGTTCTTAGGAGCCTGTTTGATAACTGGCTCCCAAATATGAATTTAATTTCCATTTTCAGGGTGACCCTTCCCTGTAGGAACCAGGATGTGAGTTTTCAAATTATGAATAAAAAGGGGAATGACTTTGGTTGATATAAAAGAATTTAAAATAAAACAAGAGGAGATAATCATAAATTTATTTTTTTTAAATATAACAAATAAAACCCGCTTAAATCCTTCCTTCGTCTAACTGTCAAAGACACGTTTCGCCAATGTGGGTTTTTCAATTGGTATCGATGACGTTTCCGTGTTCCTGTTTTAAAAGGCTTGATGGCTCCTCAACAGCTGACACACAGGACATCCATAGGCAGTTCGAAAGTTGAGGAGCCATCAAGCATTTTAGGACCGAGAAACTGCATCGATACCAATTGAAAAAGCCACATCTGCGAAACTCATCTTGGACTGTTACGTGGAGAAATGACTTAAAGGAACACTATAGTCACCTAAATTACATTAGCTGAATAAAGCAGTTTTAGTGTATAGATCATTCCCCTGCAATTTCACTGCTCAATTCACTGTCATTTAGGAGTTAAATCACTTTGTTTCTGTTTATGCAGCCCTAGCCACACCTCCCCTGGCTATGATTGACAGAGCCTGCATGGGGAAAAAAAAACTGGTTTCACTTTCAAACAGATGTAATTTACCTTAAATAATTGTATCTCAATCTCTAAATTGAACTTTAATCACATACAGGAGGCTCTTGCAGGGTCTAGCAAGCTATTAACATAGCAGGGGATAAGAAAATCTTAATTAAACAGAACTTGCAATAAAGAGAGCCTAAATAGGGCTCTCTTTACAGGAAGTGTTTATGGAAGGCTGTGCAAGTCACATGCAGGGAGGTGTGACTATGGTTCATAAACAAAGGGATTTAACTCCTAAATGGCAGAGGATTAAGCAGTAAGGCTGCAGGGGCATGTTCTATACACCAAAACTGCTTCATTAAGCTAAAGTTGTTCAGGTGACTATAGTGTCCCTTTAAGCGGGTTTTTATTCTCTACTTTTATTTTAAAGGATCACTATAATGTAAAACACTTGTTTTTCCCTGACACTATATAATCCTTGGGGACCTTCACTCTCAGGGTCCCCTTCCCACTGGGCTGAAGGGGTTAAAACCCCTTCAGCCACTTACCTTAATCCAGCGCCGGGGTCCATCGGTGCTGGTGACCTCTCCTCCCCCGCTGACGCCAGCTTCCAAGTGGAGCAGAATGCACATGTGCGGCAAGAGCCGCATGCGCATTCTAACATTCCATAGGAAAGCATTACTCAATGTTTTCCTATGGACTTTCAGCACACTAGATGTGAATTTCAGGAAGACCACCACTAGAGGTGGGCTTAACCCTGCTTTGTAAACAAAGCAGTTTCTCTGAAACTGTCTACATGTGAAGGGTTAAAACCTGAGGGACATTGCACCAAGACCACTTCATTGAGCTGAAGTGGTCTGGGTGACTAGTGTCCCTTTAAATTGAATTAAATTATTTTATTTCTGTGTGTTCATCGTTTGAAAACTCGCATCCTGGTTGCTGCAGGGAAGTGTCACCCTGAATTTACACTAAATTCATATTTGGGAGCCAGTTATTAAACAGGTTCCTATGAAGGTGAGCAATTTTCTTGCTGTGCAACATGTGTACCCACCTGATCTAGTCTGCACCTAGATCGTTGCCTCTGTTTTCACTTGCATGTACCCACAGATTGAAGAAACACTGTATTTAAGTCAAACCCAGAAAAGGGCTGTAGATGCCACCTAAGGAGGCACTGCACATTTCTGTTTGTTTTAAGTGGTGGGGCTCATCACCTAAACATGGAGGGTTTTTTAAATTTAACTTTTTTATTCAACTTTTGGTTTTGTGGATGTTGGGATATTCAGTTATACAGCTGCTCATATTATGTTTTTAACTTCATTAAACGTCTTTTAAAACACACCTTGTTTTCGATCATACATTTGCAATTATGCTCCCTGCACCAATGAATTTTTATTTTTTATTTTTAACTACAGGTAATGTAGGTATACAGTGGTTTTTGTATTTGCTTTGGGTGGATTTTTCATAACTTTAATAATTTTTTTTGTCTTCTAGAGTTATTTATATCAAATCCTGCAAGGTATTGTATTTTGTCATTCAAGAAGAGTTTTACACAGAGACTTGAAGCCTCAGAATCTCTTAATAGACAGCAAAGGGGTAATCAAGCTGGCAGATTTTGGGCTGGCCCGTGCCTTTGGTATCCCTGTTCGAGTGTACACACATGAGGTAGGTGTGCTTGCAATGGATTCCTGCTACTAACTTTTCCATAGCCAAGCATTACATGGCTGATCCCTCTCTGCCCTCTTATTGCTATAAATTCTAGTATGCCAACATAAGTGTGTTTTTAATATGGCAATCCTATTTTACCAATGTAGTCACTTTAAAGACTTAAAATTAATGTTTTCTTTGGGAGGATTGCCTGGCAGCCCTCCCACAGCAAATCGGGCCACCACGGGCCATGTGATCGCTCTCAAACAGCGATCACATGGCCCCTATATCTGGCTGTGGATCTGCCAGCAGGGGGACTGTCTATAAAATGTGGGTAGTGTAAAAAATAAATGATTAATAGTCTTAAATTAGAGGGACAAAGGTTTAAAAATATCCAGAAGTATTACTTTACTGAGAGGGTAGTGGATGCATGGAATAGCCTTCCAGCTAAAGTGGTAGAGGTTAACACAGTAAAGGAGTTTAAGCATGCGTGGGATAAGGCTATCCTAACTATAAGATAAGACTAGGGAGTAATGAAAGTATTTAGAAAATTGGGCAGACTAGATGGGCTGAATGGTTCTTATCTGCCGTCACATTCTATGTTTCTATTAAACTTGTTTTAAAATAAACAATGTGTGACGTCATACATAGTGTATTTTAATGTTTATATACGTATATTTTGGTATTAAAATAAACTTAGAATGACGTTACATATATAAATAAAAAATTATAACAAATTATATACATATGTAATTTCATTCTAACTGTATTTTGTGGTATGTGTGTATTATTTATATATATATTCTATATCTCAAAATACACTTAGAATGACTCTCTGTGTTACATTACATAAATAACTACATAAGTGTTCATGTAGACTTTAAATACATATGTTAAAATTCTACGTGTATATTTAAGTAATCTTTCAACATAATTATGTGATTGAATTCATTAAAATTTGATTGACATGCCTGACCACCCAGGCAGAAAGTGCAGAGAATTTGAATTGCAAGCACTCTAGTTAACCCTGTAACACCGTAAAAACTGTTAATGGGGGCTACTGTTGTATTTGTGAGACTTTGCTGAATCCAAATATGGGCGCTTTTTGCAGTAAAAGCCAACCGTATTATGACATTTACAGCTAAAATGTGAGGCGGAACTACCAATTTTTTTAAAAATTTTTCTTCATAATTTTTCATATGTGAAATTAAAGCCCTGTTTCTCCTGAACAAAATTATATAATGTGGGTGTACATAATATGAAAGAGGTGAATTACGGGTGAACAGACATATAGTGCAAATTCCAGGTTTTGTTTTGATCAGAACGTGTACTATTGACTCCGTCCTGAAAGGGTTAATGACAAACCCTGTAAAGTTTCTTTCTCAGAGGTTTAGAATGAATTTCATATTTCCGGTCCCAAAAGCAGAATAGGTGTAAAGAAAAGTCTACCTACGATCTCTTTAGTTTGGCCTAAAATTCCGAATATGTAGCAATTCGGTGAATAACCCTGTTATTGATTTTTATTTTATTTATTTTATTTATTTATTTTTTGTGGATGTTTACTGGAATATCAACAATGTACTATTGTGCTAACATATTGGCAGTGCTGTACAGTATAGACAAATCAATCCAAAAGGAATAGAGGATCCTGCTAGTACTAAGCAAGATGGCCTTTATATTGTAAGCTCACAAGCTATGATAGAAATGTGAAGATAATTGACAGGGAGACTTTGACATGACTACTAAAAGGAGAAATAAATGCATGGGGTGGGAATACTTGGTGAAAATTTAGTTTTTTTTGCAGCAGGTATGGTGGTGTTTGTTATAGTGTTCAGGTTAAAGTATGCACTGGGCTCGTGCAGTGTACGAACAAAGGAGGGGGCGGGGGGAAATGTGTAATATAAAATTTATTAGACAATCTTTTGTGCCCAAACAAATTAATCATATCTATTGTAAATATTAATAGACTGTATGTACAGAGAAGTCACTGTTAAAATGGCATTATTGGAATATTTAGCCCCAGACCGAGTAAACAAAAGGCAGAATAATGTGATTTAGTGCCTTAACAGCGGCCCTCAATAACTTAAAGGTTGCTGGTAAAAATGGCTGTGTATGTCTAACTCTACAGCCAACATCTTGGTATGAATGTTCTCACTAGTTCAGTACTCTTGTAAAGGGTTCAGCAGCCTTTAATGCACCTTGAAACAGGACTGGATTCCTTCCTGTAATTTTCTAGCAGAAGGTATAGTTGACGTGCGTGCTGTTGTTCATTATGGCTGCATATAAGCATACCTAAAGTATGACTTGTATCTTGATGTTGCAGGTGGTAACACTGTGGTACAGAGCTCCTGAAGTGCTTCTTGGATCAGTGCGATATTCCACACCTGTTGATATGTGGAGCATTGGTACCATATTTGCAGAGATTGCTACAAAGAAACCGCTCTTTCATGGAGACTCTGAAATAGATCAGCTCTTCAGAATATTCAGGTTTGTATAACTTACCATTTCCGGGCAACTGAAGCAACACTATAAAGGTAAGTGTTATGTTTCCAAAACCTGTGGTTAGTGTGATGTCCATATTTTTTATTTTTATTTTTTATAGAGCTCTGGGGACACCAAACAATGAAATCTGGCCTGAAGTAGAGTCATTGCAAGACTACAAAAACACATTTCCAAAATGGAAAGGAGGAAACTTGGCCGCTAGTGTGAAAAACATTGACAAGGATGGCCTTGACTTGCTTGCTGTAAGTATTGGTGTTTCTTTGTGGCTTTGGTCCAATAGAAGCTTATTGCAAGACTAAGGTTCCATAACAGACTGTATCAATGTTCTTTTATGACATAAAAATAAATTTTGCTCACTATACAAGCAGGTGTCTGCTAGTGAGACCTCAAAACCCTTAGTTTTTCTCTATTCCTTCAACAACAAAAATTGAAAACCCACTTCAGGAAAGCATATTAAACTGTTAATAGCATGCCCTCCCCACACCTTGCTTCCTTTCCTGCAATGGTCATCCAAAAATAAACCCCGTAAGCCCCCAGCGAAGAACTATACTAGCAACCTACTTTCTACCCTTGCCCTTTGTGTCCCTATAACCTACTCCCTCTAGCATGTAAGCTCATTTGAGCAGGGCCATCAACCTCCCATGTTCCTCTGCAACCAACTCATTGGTCCTCCTGTTGTATTGCATTGCGGAATTTGATGCTCTTATAAATGTGCTTTCATAATCAATATGGTCCTTTAAAAGCTGTCTTGGTTGATTGTTTCTGTGTTTAATTTACAGAAAATGCTTGTATATGATCCTGCAAGGAGGATTTCTGCCAGAAAAGCTTTGCTGCATCCATACTTCAGTGACTTAGATAAGTCCAACCTTCCTGCAAATCAGATTAAGACTGGCTCTTAGAGTCTCCTACACTTGTTCAGCCTGTACACTGCAGATGTTCTGATGTGAATCACTTCTTTATTTTTTAATGTTTGTCCATTTGTGTGTTTCTTCCTGTCGTGCTGCAAGCCTTGCAGCATTGGCCGAGTGCTTTAAATTTATGCACCATTCTCTAAATTGTAAATATTTACTTTGTGAACTGTCACGTCAAAGATTTCATTTTTCAATAAAGCTCTTTATATTACATATAATGGTACAATGTTTTGTTTTTGTTTTTTCGCCCGTTATGCATATTCTGCCTATGTATGCAACACTGGGTTTAGTTTCTGGCCAACACAAGAAAAATGTGTCAAAATGACTTTAATATGCTATCTGCCGAATTATCAAAATTAAAAAGCAACCTGTATTCATGACACTCTAATGGTAAAATCACCACTTAGATGTATGACACCACCCCGTCCCCTTGCCTTCCTTTGGAAAAATCTGATTTAAAATGTGTCTGACTTAAATTTGACTCACTCCAATGTTCTCCCATAGGAAAACTTTAAGATGTTATTGTGCATGTGTGGGAAAAATGTGCTGTGCCAATCAGCATCTCTATGGGGAGCATTCAGCACTGACCCTGGAAGCACCTCTAGTGGCTGTCTGAGTAACTGCAACTAAAAGTGTTGATGGGCAGTAATGTAAACACTGCCTTTTCTCTGAATTCCAGTTGTATAGTGGACAAGTTCCTACTTTGAAATCCTTAGTGGGATTGCCATAAGGATACCATTTCCAAATAAGGGAGCTATGTGCTAAACATACCAACTCCCTAAGTTGGTATAATTAAAAATGACAACATAAGGGTGCCAAATTAAGGAGTAATCAACTAAACAGGGGAAAGCAAAACTAAGAACTGTAAGATAAAGGCACTTTTGTATGTTTTAGTTATAAAGTAAATCTACCTCTACAACATTCTAGTGAGAATCCCTCTCACCCACCAAAACATGCACAAGAAAAAGTGGGAGGGAAAAAAGCCCAAAAGCTATTGTCCTCAAGAGTGGAGTGTTGAGTGGTTTGGGTAAATAGGTATGCGCAAGTGCCTCTGCAGACTTAAGTGACAAAGTTCAGCTGATGTAAGGTCATACAAAAGGGAAAATTAAAGGGAGATCACATAGCATAAATCTGTGGTGGTTAATGGAACATGTGAAGACTATAGTGTCAACTCGCATAAGTATAAGAGCCTCAGAACAGACAGGCTCATCAGCATTAGTGCTCTAGTGGCACTAGACCATTTAGGTCACGGCAATGTTCCTGAGAAAATAAGACCAATGGCACAAAAGAAACCACTTGTGGTGTAGTATATAGAAAGATCCAAGTGCTGCAGTTTAAAGTGCAAATGCTTGCTCACCTTGTTCATAGCCTTTGGAACCTGGCTCTGGGTGTAATCACTTGGGTGTTTGTAAAGGGGACATCTCGCTTTTTGGAGGCAGTCAATAGGAGAACCCAAATCGTAAAATGAAATGTGTTTATTACTTGATAAAAAAATTATGAAACCAAAATTAAAAAATATATAGGCAAAACATTATAAAAATGTCCACTATAGGCTCCTAGATCTTAGACGCATTTCGCCATTTTCAAGGGGCTTTTTCAATCGGTATGCTGTTTCTGAATGTTTGTCTTTAAATGTGGCGGGCGGTCTTCCAGTTCATTGGTGGTCCTCAGTTTTATAACCAATGAAGTCCAATATTTAGGGGGGTGTTTTTCTTGCCGGCTGCTCCCACTTATCGCAGGAACTCCAAAACGGAAGTGGTATGCCGCGTCATTTCCAAAGCGGAAATCCCCATAATATCTACGGGCATGCATATGGTTTACTCGCAGGATGTAGCGCTATTATACACGCACTTCCGTTCCGCCCGATATAGCCATGTTGGTAGAGGATTTGATAGAAGTCAGAGCTACGGAATCTGTTGGCACTATATAAATGGCAATAAGTCATAGGGCAGCATCAATCACAGTCCAGGGAATACTTGAAATGCCCACATAATTTCTCCGCATAATAAGAGGAAAAGAACACAATATAATGCATTAAAAATACTGTTGTAAAAAGTTAAGGCTAAAAAGGTGAGGGTACGCCCACACAAAAAAAAAAAAAAATATATATATATATATATATATATATATATATATATATATAATTTTACAGATTATTGGGGAATCTTCTTACGCAGGTTATATTTACCATCCCAATCCTATCTGCATAAATTCCATATTTCTTCCATTTATACAGTTAAATATATACTAAACAATGGTATGAATTTACAATATCATTTATGGGTGAGCCTCATTTCGTATTCTAATTTATTGTTCCGTGATCAAGTTTGAATATAAGCTAATTTTATAAGAAGTGGCACATCTCAAAGTCATTGTTGAGGCAGAAAAGGGTTAGAGTATTGTGTTTGAAGATCCACCTCATCTCTTGTCCCATTTTCCTGATAGGGTAGTCCCCCCTCCAGTTCATTTGCACTTTTTGAATTCCCATGAATTCTAATTGTTTAGGGTCACTGTTGTGCTGGTGTTTGAAATGTGACGAGAGGCTGTGTTTCTCAACACCATTTGTGACGTTGCTTATATGTTCCTGATTTTGCACATTTAAGGTCCTAGTGGTTCTACCCACATACCCTAAACCACAAGTGCATGTAATTAAATAAAAAAATTTTTTTTGAATAGCAGGTAATAAGTTGTTTAATCGGGAAGCTATCCTGTGTTTGGGGATTAGAGAATGATGTAACGCATCTCTTTTTTTGAACCTGCTTTCTCAGCAGGTGCCACATCCATAAAAGCCATTAGATTCATTAAAAGCATTCTTACTACCAATTGGGTTCCTGATCTGATTGCGTACTACGTTATCTTTCAAACTCTGTACTCCTCTATAGGTAATCATTGGTTTCTCTGTTAAAATTTTATTCAATAGTGTATCATTCTGTAAAATGGGCCAATACTGTTTAAAAATAATTTTTAATTAGTAACTTTGACAAATTAAAATCACATATAAAAGCAAGTTTATTCCCATCTGAGGTGTTCATGGGATTTCTATATTCCAATAGTGTTGCGGTCCTTAAAGGGACACTACAGTCACCAGAACAACTACAGCTTAATGTAGTTGTTCTGGTGAGTAGAATCATTCAAGAGTAAAGGCAGTGTTTACATTACACATCCAAGTGGTCACTCCTATGATGACCACTGGAGGTGCTTCCTGGCTCAGTGCTGCACAGTAGGCAGCAGTGCTGTTAAGCGTCTCCACGCTCTGCATGGGGACGCTGAATTTTCCTCATATTGATGCATTGATTTAATACATATCTATGAGGAAGTTCTGTTTGGCCTGCCCCCTTGCCGATTTTCCATGGGAAAGCATTGGATTGACTGAAAATTGGTAATACTCACCAAGGGGGCAATCCTCATCAGTTTCCACGGGGAAACATTACGTCTACTTTCTTGAAGAAGGTTTTGATTAAACCTTCCTCAACATATATCTATAGATCTAAAAAGTTGACTATTTAATCCCCCCAGTTGTTCGTATTTAAATCAGAGAGGATTCATTTCCCTTCCATATAAGGAATATGTCATCTATGTAATAGAGAACCAGGCTCGCATCCCAGTCACTCCTTGCGTACACATGCTCGTGTTCCCACAAAGACATAAATAAGTTAGCGTATCTCGGTGCGAACCTAGTGCCCATCGCCGTCTCACAGATTTGGAGGTAAAAGTTCTCCCCAAACTAGAAATAATTTTTATTCAGGATCCATTGGATCCCTTCTATGCTAAAATCTATCTGGTCTGTGGGGAATTCCTTAAACTCCTCCAGAAAGAACCTAGAGGCTTTACAGCCAAAATCATGGGAAATAATAGTGTATAGTGAACTGACATCGGCTGTAACCAGGTAGTAGCCCTCCTCCCACTGTACATTCTGTACAATTTGTAAGATGCTTAACGTGTCCTTAAGATAACTGGGACATCTTGGGACCACAGATTGTCTATATATTGGGAGAGTCTACTAGACAGTGAGCCGATGCCAGACACTATAGGCATTCCAGGAGAAATATCTCTATTTTCTTATGGATCTTGGGGAGATAGTAAAAAAACGGGTATCCTAGGGTATAAAACGCTCAAGAATTTGGACTCTTTGGCATTTAAGATTCCGAACATCTTCCTTTTATCTATTAATTTGATGTAAGAGATTTTCATTTCATTAGTAGGGTCTCCTTTAAGTTTTTTATATGTCTGTTCATCTCCTAGTAGTCTCAAACTTTCCTTAATGTAATCTTTTTCCAACAGGATAATACCACCCCCCCTATTTAAGGTAGGTGGTTATACCCAAACCACTTAACTCTCCACTCTTGAGAATAATAGCTTTTTGGCTTTTTTCCAGCAGCCCGTGAAAAAGGACAGCTGAATGGCGTTTTTCAATCATGGACAATGTATATAGCAGGTCTCCGAGCAGGAGAAAGAAGGTATTGCTCTTTACACCCAGCTGAGGAAGCCGATAGAATATTGGCGAAACGCGTCCTGGTGACTTTTAGATACCACCTTTATGCCCTTTTTTTTATACATATGTGTATGTATTGTATTTTTATAGATTCTAATTGGCCATTGGAATTTTAAACTTACATTTTTAATTTTTACAATAAATATTTGATTCTATATTGGGCTATTGGTTCCTGCTATATAGGAGTGTAGTCCTTAACTACATAACGCGCTGGATAAGAGCCTATAGAGTGGCTCCACATTTGTGAGTATATATACTTATGATATACATATGATATTGGTTCCATATCATACTGCACCATATGTTCTTTCTGCTTGAGCCCTAGCTGCAACGCGGTAAAGAAGCGTTTTAAAGAAGGGGAAAAGTCGCCTTACGGACCTAGGAGCTTTTACGCCTGAGCTAGGTTTATTAGCTCAGTAATATGTGAGTGTTTCCATTCAGATCTTTTTGTTTTTCCATATTTAATTACAGTGTCACACTATGAGTTTATAATTTCTTTTCTAGGACACTATTTCACATCTTAAATTACATTTAATCTCTAGGTCTAGGGAATCAGTGGTTTCAGACCATGCTGCAAACAGCCTTTGTATTAACTAAAGAACATACTATCTATCCTGAACAGTCTTTAGCAATAGTTGGTACATAGTAACCAGGAACCAAAATACAAAGCTTTACAGTCAAAGCCCTACAATAGTTGAGGTTACTACAGAATGTTCTCTGTAAACTGCAGTATTTATCTGCTTCATCTTCCTAGTGGAAGACATGATTATTAAACTCTACCTTCTTGTTGGCTACAGAAATAATTTTAGCCTGATTGGGTTCTCCTGCAACTACCAGATGTCTGAATGAACTGTGTTGGAACTACTCCTAGATGGTCACCAGACCTAGACTGCCATGGACTTTAAAGTTCTATCCAGACCGTACCACACTCCAAGTACTTGGAGAGACTATACAAAGGAGTCTGCTTCAGATAATGTCTGAAGTTTATTAAACAGAAGAAAAGTTTTAAAGCAAGCAATAAGGAACAGCATGAACAAGATCGCGCAAAGAGCAAGGTTAAGGCATGTAACAAATCATGGATCCTAAGTTTATCTAGGGGGCATTACTAGGTGAGGGTCTTCTTTAGAATAGGAGGGTGTAGGGATAGGGTCTTGTTAGAAGAGAGGGGGAGCAAAGAAGGTCATGTGCAAAACTAGGCTATGTGACATCCTTGCAATGTATATGGTTGTTAGTCTTGTGATTCAGCTGAACAGAAATTAACCATTTCAACCTCAGATAGAATATAGAATCAGGGCTCGAGTCCTGCAGGAGTGCGTGGGAATGGCGTTCCTGCACTTTTTCCACAGCAGGAGTTAGTAATCCTGCAGGACCTGCCCTCTGCAGACCGCCCGGACGCAAGAAGAGCTGTGCGGCTGCAGGAGTGTACCGTGGGGTTGACCAGACTGGCGCCTGCCAGGGGCGCAGAAATCTCTTGTCAGACTCACAGCTCACTGCCTCTTTAAGGCCACCTTGAAGTTGTGTAGACTTTGTAAACTACAGTTCTTTCCAGCAGCCATTATTCTTCAATTTAAAATAAATGTAATAAAGGTTGTGAGAAAAAAGTAGAAGTATGCATTAATGTTGTAGCATTAAGTTTAAATCACCGTTCTTTAAAATATTCTATAAAAATATTGAGAATGGTGGTATTTTTTGAAATTGTAAAATAGATTTAATCTTTTTATTTAATTATTTTTAAAAATCCCTTTCACGTTACTCTCTATATTTTTTATTTGCATTATTAAGCGGCACGGAGGGTGGCCAACTGTGTATGGCAGAGCA
This sequence comes from Pelobates cultripes, assembly GCA_933207985.1. NCBI lineage: Eukaryota > Metazoa > Chordata > Amphibia > Anura > Pelobatidae > Pelobates > Pelobates cultripes. The sequence continues at coordinate 78,677,631 of OW240922.1, forward strand.
GAGTGAAACAGCTGCCAGCCATTATGCAAGGATTATGCAAGGAGGGGAATATGGATGGGGGGGGGGGAAGAATGTAAAGGGTAGAAGGTATGGATGTAAGGGGTAGAGAGGTATGGATGGAGGGGACAAATATGTAAGGGGTAGGGAGGTATGGATAGGGGGGACATTAGCTTGCTGAAATGCTTCGTGTGAAGTGTGTCCTCTTCCCCCCGTCCCCAATTTTACAAAAAGTGCACTTTTATAAATTAACCTTGTTACACCCCCTGTCAGACAACTGGTTTTGTTACTTCCTGGTTGTTTAGCTCAGTGGAGCTAAACACAAGAAACAGGCAATTGCCCAGAGCTCCTTCCTCGCAAAAGACTTCTCAATGAGCTGCATTGGGAAGTCTGTGATTGAAAAGCCACAGAATGTCTATGCAGTGTTAGAAGGGGAGGTCTTTTAAAGACTTCAGACAAGAGATCTGCAACTTTTACAAGCTGTTTTAGATAGAACTCCAATGGAAAAAAAAATATTAATGAAAAGCATGCACGTTTTGATTGGGGTTTATTTCCTAAACGGTAATTATGTTATTTATTTTTTATTTGGGCCGTGGAGTGTCCATTTAAATGATATCACATACATGGAAAATCTGATAACCAGGAGTGTAGCCAAACCCCTCTTCTGCCTATGGCTACCATTCCTTATTGATCTACCAGATAAGCTGTGGCTTACTGAAATTTATATACTAATTATATGCTAATTTATTTATTATGTAACAGCTTGATTGTGTCATCTGATGCTGAAGATATGACCAGTACAGGAGATAAGGGTTTTACTCTGAGCTGGTGAAGCCTAAAACATTCCTTTTCATCCAACTGGGCAATAATTACAACCTTAAGATCTCCTTCCTATGGTTTATCATTATTTTTCTCTCCTTAAGTTTAAAGGGCAATCCAGACGTGGATCCCTTTCTCATGGTGCCTAGAGGGATATTAGCTATACCTCACTCATGACTATTGTCTGGGGTTGCCGTTTCTCTCTTGCAGAGGGAGCTTGCTGGCATTTCGGAAATGGACCGCCCAGAAGGGTGGGACCAGTGTGATATGCTTCAAAAATGTTCTTTCTGTAATGGTACTAGATGAGCTAAAACCAGCTTGAGATCTGAGCAGGGACCCAACGAAGGGCAGGCTTATTGAGCCATTGTCTGCTCTCACCTCTCTTGCTACTTGTTTTTTCTCTCCTTAAAAAAATATAAAAATTTAAAATATTTATAATGTGACAAAATCACATGCAGACACCTGCCAATCTCTATGCATTGTCCTTTAATTTAGGATGAATGGAAAACACTTTTTGTTTGAAAGTTCTCTTTCATCTGCCTTCATAGTCATATAGACTTTTTTTTTTTTTTTTTTTAAACAACAAATTTATGAAGTCTCTACTCTGGAAAAAATACACAGATGTCTTTAGAAGATGAAGATACTCCAGAAGAAGTGACAGATGAACTTCCACCAGAATCCTCAGATTCAGACAGAAGGTAAGCTACAACATTTATTTTTCTTATGGACACTCCTCAAACGAGACAACTTAATTGCAGAGGGAATTGCCTGGGTAAGCGTTGCTGCTCAGACATCTATACATTTTTTTCACCTGATTCATCTGAAACCAGTTTATAATGAACATCAATACCACACTTTTGGCAGTGTGTCAGCCTTCTCCTTGGCACAAAGATTGAGATTTTTTCCTTACAGTTGTCAGGTAACAGTTATTTGATAGCCAATTCAACATACGTGTTTAGACTTGGAAATTGCTATGGCCCTCTCCAAGTTATCTTTAGAATCTGGTTTATCAGCCTGATTAGACAATCTAAAAGAAACAGGAAAAAAAACAAACAACTAACTATGGGGCCACCCAACAAACTAAAGAAGCATTTCAAAGTGACAAAATACTTCAAAATACATTGTGTGTGTATAGGACTAAGGTGAGGGCATATAGAAGTGAGGAAGGCCACAAACGGTGGCTTAATGTGTTTCAGAGGACTATTTAGCCTTTCCTGGAAACTGCAGTTTGAATTTTTGGTGCCAACTGTGTAGGATAATCTTGCATATCCCACATCTCTATTAAGTGTGTAGGAATTTAGAAAAATATCCCTCTCTGTCTCATTAGAGATTTTACCTTTCAGCTTAAAGAAACAACGTGAATTGTTAGTGTAGGACTCACCTATGAAGTTTTGCCTTGATGTGGTAGGTGAGCTTACACTTTAAGGTTTTTTTTTAGTATCACTCCAATGGCCATTAAAAGACCGCTATAGGCACCCAGACCACTTCAGCTCAATGAAAATTGCTGGACGCCTATAGGAAAGCATTGAGTAATGCTTTCCTATGGGTGGTTTGAATGCACTAGCACAGCTCTGTCCGCACATGCACATTCAGCTCCAGGGTCACCAGTGCCAACGGAGCCCGTCGCTGGATTAAGGTTTTAACCCCTTCAGCCCAGCGGGAGGAGGGCCCTGTGGGAGGGGGACACCTAATAACGCTATAGTGCCAGGAAAACTGTTTATTTTCCTGGCACTATAGGATCCCTTTAAAACCTCCAGTTATTTAAATGTGCATAGTAATTTGGGATAGTGCGCAAGTAACTCTTTTCTCTGTTTTTTATTGTATGTATTGGGGCTGATGTGTACAATAGTCATTGCTGACACCCAGGAGTAGTGGGAGTTTGCGCACAGGGCTTATATTTGTAAGTTTGTAGTTGCTCTTGTATTACACAGCCATGTTACTGTACTGCCGCTCACCCTATGTTTTCCCTATTAAGGATAAATAAGTGTGTAGGGGTTTAGAGAAATATTCCTCACTGTCTCTTTAGAGATTTTACCTTTCATTTTAAAGGGACACTATGGTCACCATAGCAACTAAATGAACTAGATGTTGTTATGGTACCAAGAGGTTCCGGGGCACACTTTTACTTTCAAGGATTAAACCATTCTCGAATGGTTTAACACCAAATGTTGACTCCAGCGCTAATCTCTAGGTTTCCCAGGCAGCATTCGGCTTCTGAATCTGAGTTACAGGAAGCTGCGGAGTGCTGCCGTGCAGGGGAGCCGCTAATTAGCTAGAGCGGTCAGCTGCCGCTCTTAGCAAATCAGTAGCTCAACATTGATCAAAGAAAAAGGTACGGACCAGAGGTTTAGACAGTACCGCACTTTAGCAAGTGCTCATACATTATGCGCTGTACATATATTTCTACATTCCATAAAATGTTTTAGAATTTGAAATGTAACTTTTTCTTTTTTTTAAACAACAATCTTTTTAAATTGTGTTTTTTTTTTTGACTTGGTGCCACTTTTAAGAGAGAAACACAGCAAGACTGAAACTGCCCTACACATAAAACACTATGATTAAAAAAATATATCCGTCATTTTGTTTTGTTGTCTTTACTAAGGTTACACAAGATGTTTCATACTATTTTAATTGTTAGTGTGTATCCCCCTCCCTATCCCAAAATCTACAAATTATGAACAAAGAATCATTCTTTACATAGTTTTCAGCTGGGAAAACAAATTTATACTTTCTCCCAGAACGAAGACAAAGGTTGAATTTCAAAAAGTCCAACAATAGATGTGCCTGTTTAGCAGAAGCAGTGTGCATGTCATGTTTACTATAATAATAAATACCCCTCCTCCATGCCTTTTTCAATAATATGTTCCATGGTATATAGGCTTCATCTAAAGGGACACTCTAGGTGCATTAATTATAATTATTCACTCCAGCCCCAGGACTGCACAGAATGCTGGTTTTAATGTTTTATTTAGACGATGAAAGAGAAAATCGATATATATATATATATATATATATATTTTTTTTTTTTTTAAATGGCCTGGGAGTCTGAGAGTTCTGCACAGTAGTATCTTAGCTGTTCCTAGAACTGTACTCTTCCGGACAGCGATCTCAGATGTCCCACCTGGAATATGCTAACGCCACTCCCCCAATTTATGGTGGAACTGAATCCCCATATATGTTGCTGAGATAGGTGATTTTAAGTAGCCTTATAAAATGTAAAAATTAATTTTTATGTGTGCACTGTTCATTAATCTGTATTGTGTATGAATTTTGGTCACTACGGCAGCACCATTCCTGCAGAATGCATGTTTTGGGTTTGCCCCCAATTCTATTTTGTCGGAACCCAGACCAAACTCCTTTTTGGTTAAGCACCCTGCCAAGCCCCCAGTTTCAGAGACACCTTGGAGGTAACCACAGGTATATATTTGAGGAGGTTTGGGATAGTAATTTCACTCTAATTATAATTTCCATAGAGCAGATGTTATGCATTGTGAGTGTCCATTTTTTTAAATTGAATTTATTACAAGCATTTTGAATTATAGCTATACATTCACAATGCTCTTACAACAGATTTATTAAAAATACACGTTCGCTTATTTAGCACTAGCACTATTTAATTTGTCTCCCACATTGGGATTAGTGTAGGACCCACTGATATTGGGGAACTCGGAAGCAGTGGTGGACTTAACACAATATGGCCATGGTGGAACTGAATCCCCATATTTGTTTGCTGAGATGAGTATTTTAAGTAGCCTTATAAAATATAAAAATTTTTTTTATGTGTGTACTGTTCCTTAATCTGTATTATGAATACATTTTCGGCACTAAGGCAGCACCATTTCTGCAGAATGCATTTTTCGGGTGTGCCCCCAATTCCCTTTTGTCTTTACTACCTTCTTGTCTGCCTGGATCTGAAAGTTCCACAGGATTTTAGCCCTGTCATTCTCAACTCCCCTTTGTGGTGTCTCCTATCTGGACTTAGGCAGGTCCAAACCATATCATGTGCATATATTTCAGAACACAATCCCATTAATTTGGTTGTGCCTCTCAGTGTATGCTGTCTCTGCTAACATCTTGCACTTGGCCACTATATGCTGGATTGTCTCAGAGGCCCCTTTGCACAGCCTGTACCTTTGGTCATGTCTCGTGTGTACCTATTGATCTGGTGCTAAATGACTGTTCCTGAGATGATAGGATTAGTGCCTCAGTACTGTCTTTGAGTTCTGCATTTTCCAACCACTGGTAGGATTTCGTAATGTGAACCACATCCACTATCTTCCGGTGATACACCTTATGGAGAGGTTTGTCTTTCCATCAAACCTCCTCCTTTTCTTCATCCTTTGTCTGTTGTTGTCTCAGGCATTCCATTAGTTGTTCATCTTTGGGAGCCATTTTTGTGATGTACTTGTTGGTGCCCTGTGTTTCATCAAGGACTGTGGCTTTGACACTCATGAGGCACCTACCTTCTTCCTTCCATCTGGCGTACAATCTCTCGGTACTGGTTTTCAGGTGGAATCCTCCATTCATAGTGAGTAGTTTCCAGGTCTTGACATCCATGGTGACCAGCTTCTCTTGGCCAGGTTATTATTTCAGCTGGGTACCTGATGACACGTTTGGCATATATGTTCATGGTTTGGGTTTTGTTCTTGCCATTAAGCTGCATCTTCAGTACCTGTCTGACTCTCTAGGGATATTTGGACATTGCTATCCTCCTTGCCTCTTACATATTGTTGCCATGTGTTTGTGGTACCCTCAGGTAATTGTAGCTTTTATCTACATCTCCTATTTTACCTTCTTGTCCTTGAATTCCTTCTGTTTGAGCTTAGTCCAGTATTCACAGAATCATAACAATCACAAAGTTGTGTAATATAATAATGATGTGTAAATGACATGTCAGTTTCGGAACAGCAGCAGTGGGGTCAGGGTTTGGGTAATGGCACAGAAGTTTCTTTGTCATGCTGCTAGATAATAGTTTGGCAAATAAGGTGGGGAGGACACCCAAAGACTCCAAGCTCCATAATCACCACAATATGCATAAATGGTTATGTTGCTTTAGTGCCATGTTAATGTGGTATCTCCAAAAACTTTAAATAGAAGTGTAACATGAACGAGTCTTCTAAAACTTTTTTGTGTTCCTAAGGACAAAACAAGGACCATGGTGGCGGGGCCAGAATGAGCATGTAAGAGCGATTCCCGCAGGTTTTAGCCTTTTTCATCGATATCAGAAAATATTTAATTAATCTGATACCAGAAACCTGAGGCTGCTTGAGCACACCACTGCTGGCGCTGCTGCAATGCCCAAGAATGGAAGCCCCTGTGGGTGATCCAAAGCATCTGAGATTGGGGGCCTTTAGATGCTTTGGATCGCCGCTGTGAGCGATCCTAAGCATCTGATGGATGCCACCCTGCTCTATTGCCAAGCTGTCGAGCACCAGCTCTTTGACACCACTTATTACTGATCCTGTTCCAGCCCTTTGGACTGGTGGAAGTTATCCAAATGACCAACAAATCCTAGCCTCCTGTGACCATCTTTGCCGCAGCCCACATGGTTGGAGGTCTTCAATCAGGCATTTAAGAAGATACCCACCTGATTCTGTGCACAGTTGGCCCTACATTCAACTGACACACACCCCCTGACCAGTCTCCAAATTAGACCTCTTGCCGAGCTACCGCAGGGGCACTTTCCGGCGGCTTCTTACTGGGCTAGGAGCCTTGGAAGAGTTGGCCCTGGTGGACCCTCCAGGATACCTGTTTTGAGTGGACAGATCTGTGGGCATAATGTGCTGGCTTGTGGGAAGGCCCGGGTCCAAAGAAGCACATGTTTTTTAACGAGCCCTGTGAGCACTTCTTGTATTTCAGATGTATTTCACCATATCTTGTACTCGACTGCTAATTTTAAAGAGAGGTGTCTTCTTTGTATGCGTGAGATTTATAAATGGATTACTGTGCATTAGTCATCAAGACTAGTAATCTTTAGATATACTAGCCTAACACTATATGTCTTATATCTGTTGATAATCCTGTTGATGTTATTTTACATAACTCTGATGTCCAGCTCGGGGTCGTATCTCGCTATATTATTCACAATTATTAATATTTTAAAGGGACACTATAGTCACCAGAATAACTATGTAGCTTAATGTAGTTACGGACACCTCCAGTGGCCACTCCTCAGATGGCCACTGGAGGTGCTTCCTGGGGCAGTGCTTTCTGGGGCAGTGATGCACGATGTGCAGCACTGCCATTCAGCGTCTCCCCGCTCTGCATGGATACGCTGAATTTTCCTCATAGAAATGCATTGATTCAATGCTTCTCTATGAGGAGGTGCTGATTATCCCAGCCAGTGTTTGGCCCTGCCCCCATCCCGCCTCCTTTCTGATTTCAGCCAAACCAATGGTTTTCTTATTGGAAAGCATTGGATTGACCGTAATAATTTAATTCTAATGATGCCAGCAAAGAGGAGGATCGGGGGCGGGGCCAGTGCAGAGCTGGAAATAAGGGGGGACAAGCCACCTAAATGGTTGTTTTAACACTATATGGTCAGGAAAACGTTTGTGTTTCTGACCCTATAGTGTTCCTTTAACCCATTCTCAAACACGGACATATCAGGTACGTCCGACAAAAAACTGTCCTTAGGGACCGCGGACGTACCTGATACATCCACGGCAAATTTGAGCGCTGGAAGCGATTGTAATCGTTTCCAGCTGCTCTATGGGTATTGCATGATGCCTCAATGTAGAGGCATCGTACAATACCCCCACTCACTACCGGGCACTCGAGTGATCCCTCCCCCTGGAGTTGCCCCATGTGGTTCCCGGCAGAGTAGATCTTCCGATGCTCTGCCTGTGCTGAGTGCCTCTAGGGGTCGAGGCACTCAGTAAAAAAAATAATGTAATTTAAAAAACAAAAGTAACCCCTACCCTACCTCCCTCTCTCTCCCCATGTGCTTACCGATCGCCGCCGTTCCCCCGCCGGTGATCGGTCTTCTTCTGAGGGGGGACTGTCCTCCCTCTGCAAATTAGGACCCCAGGGGCCATGTGACTGCTCTATCTATATATAATGTGTGTGTGTGTGTATGTATATATTTATATATGTGTGTATATATAACAATGCAATGATTTGTGGACTAACAATGCAATGATTTGTGGACCCAGGACATACTTGAAAACTAGAGAAATCTCAATGTATCTTTCCTGGTAAAATATTTTATAAATAATAAAAAAAATATATATATATATATTTGTGCTCGGAATTTAAATACGTAAAGGATAGTATCTGTGAGAAAAGTTGGTTGTGGTGTGCCGAAACCAACGTACGAGTGGGCCTGTAAATAAAAGAGGGCCCACCAAGGATAATGTATTTAAAACAGGGTGTAGGTGGGTGGGGACAATCAGCTGAGCGGCAGCGGTGAGTAGGGGCTGGGCGTTTAAGTAAGGGACTTACTCCTCCCACAAATTCAGGCCTAATGGCCTTTCTACTTGTGCTCGGAATTTAAATACGTAAAGGATAGTATCTGTGAGCAAAGTTGGTTGTGGTGTGCCGAAACCAACGTACGAGTGGGCCTGTAAATAAAAGAGGGCAAAAGATAAATTCGAGAAAAGGAGGTGGAGGTGGTGGGATCTGATTCGACGGGACATAAGTCCGCCATGTGGGATGTAGAATTACAGATGGCACAAGCCGGGGGCCTGAGTCCAGCGAAGTGGCGACAGAAAAGTTCTGTGTCCATCTGAACCCAGTTCATTCTAATGTTGAACTGCTTGAGATGGGTCGCCGCCTTCGCTGAAACTGACTTGTGGTAGTCATAGAAGGAAGAGCCCCCGTACTTGATGCCTAGATCCACTACCTTGTGGAGATAGAGATCTAGCTCTTCTCTCCTATGGGGATACACCGTGAAAATGACGTCGCGGTATATCCCGAAGGCTATCACGAACTGGGGGATAGACAATTTTTTATTGAGCCTGGGATCCCTTGTTTTGAGCACGACTGAAATGTCACCATAGTTGTATGCCTTATTCTCGAGTATATCCTGAGAGGCTATGAGTAAAGACACCAGACACACATCCTTCCCATCTAGGATATCTTTCCTGATAGAGTCTGGGACGGAGTGTGCTGGTGACTCGAATGGTGTTATGGCTGTGCCAGGTGCTGGAGGGGGGAGTATAGGGGGGCATGTAGGTATGGCAGGTACAGCCGTGGTAGAGACTGGGACTTCGGTGTTAGTACCTGAGGAGGAGATGGCGCTCTCCACCTTAGACAGCCTGCTATTGAGGGTCTGGAGATTGGCCAAGATATCTGCCAGGGTATCCTGGGTGGCCGTGCTGTTTCTTGGTGGTTGTCCTTGAGAGCTAGTTCCCGGCCTAGGCTCGGGGACTTGGTGGGTAAGCAGCCTGTAAAGTTCTGCCTTTCTAGCTGTGGCTGGAAAGGGGATTCCCCTGAGCCTAAGCTCGGCCGTGATTTTGGGAATAGTCCATGCTCTCAAGGACGTGGGGGTTGAAAGAGTGAGTGATTCGCCTGGAGACACGGGTCTGATTGGTGTGAATGGTGTTTCTTCTGTCAGTTCTTCGGTTGGAATTGGTTCTTGGGACATTCTAAAAAGGAATGATTATGTGAAAGATATATTAGAAGGGGAGTGAGGTAAGTAGGGGGGGTATGGGAAGTGGTGTATCTGGAAGAACTGGACTGTAATGCTAGATGCCGAGGCGAAAAACTTAACTATTGAATGACTGGATAGGTTAGGCCCTGCTAATGCCAAGTGTCGGTGAGAGGCTCTACCTATGATTTGGCTTATGACGTAGGTGCCACAGACGTGGTGGCGGGATGTTGGCCTCTCGGTGACGATAAGAGAAATCAAAACGTGTGGCCGTGACAGGTGAGGCCCTAACTAGAGCCCTGTAGTAGGGCATGTGAGGCTTATAACTATGGTTTGGGCGTGGGGCCGTACCTCCGTGTTGAGGTGGGGGAGGGTGATAGGCCTTGCGGGATCGGATTTCCTGATAGGGTGGGCTAAGGCATTAGCCTGTGCCCTATAGCCAGTTCGATTGTATGCTAAAGGGTAAAGTGAGAGGACTGGAGTGGTGTGTGGATACTAACCTTGACTGGTCGCAAATGGTATCTGGAGCCTCCTGATAAGTGTAGAGAGTCTTGACTTAATGCTGTCTTTGAGGAAGAATCCTGGGGGTTTAAGACAGATGTTGATGTATTTAAACGTATCGTGATGTCGTATGAATAGTATTGGGAGAAGGTTTGTTAGGGGCGCCACGTGAGATCCTGCATTGAGGGATCTGGGAGGTTTGGGTGTAGGAATGGGACGATTTTAGATATAAGTGAGAAGGCAGAGTGAGGCCTTGGGGTAGCGAATGGACGTACTTGAGTAAGGACATAAGTACCTGAAGGTATGGCTGAGTACCGGGTCAGGTTTTCTGGTGTTTTCTGAGCCTGATGGCCGTACGACCGAATGTCTGTGTAGACAAGTAGTAAAGAGATAACGTAACCATAAGCCTGAGGAAAGGTAGTAATGGAGTTGAGACCGCGAGAGGTCTAGTATTGAAAAGAGAGTGAACTATACCTTGGTTTTGAAGTACAGAGATTATGTTAAATCGTGGCAGGTTAACTGCGTAGAATCGGTGGAAGCTGAGACTAATACAGGATCTAAGGGTTTAACCAAAGACAATTTCCATATTAAGCGATAGATGTGAAGATAATTGATAAAACCTGAAAACTCAAAGTGATAATATACCATACCTATTCCTGTAATAAAAGGACCTTGAAGTAACAACTTTAGCGTAGAAAAGCAAGAGACCGATGCAGTCTGTAAAAGCCAAAATATGTGACAGCGTGATTTATGTGAAGGGAAATAGTACGGATTATGTGTAATGGGTATCGCTTGTATGTAGTGTTTAAATGACTTTTAACTGAATTTTTTTTTGGGAAAGAATGGTATTGCATGTATTAGACACGTATGAAGGTATGAACCATGGTTAACACAGTATGTATATTACAGAAAAAATACGTTAATCGGTTATCAAAGGTAGGAAAAACACAAGGCTGGTAGTTAAACCAGATAGTATAACCCCATACTGATGTGAAGGTATAAGTAATAGTAGGATTCGTGTGATTAGAACTTATGCATGCTTTAGCTTGTAAGAATAGAAATATAACCGAATGTAAATTAGTAAGATGGTGTTCGTGTATTTAACCAATACGAATAGGTTGGCACTGAAATGAACGAACGGAAAAAGGGAATACAGATAATAATGAGCTTAATACATTAAATATATATTCGGTAGTTTCCGTACGAATATGCTTAAACGATTAGTGAAATGAGCCGAACGTTCATGCGTATTGGCGCGAATGGGGATTTTAACGAAAAGCATGTATTCGTGTAAATGCGAAAGAGGGAGCCTACCCCTACGTTTTTAGGCCCGAACGGCGGGGAATAGGCGAACGCTAATTCCCACGCCTTGCTTACGTGAACGGAAGTCGGGTACCTCGACCGGGGAAAAAACCGAGTGGAACGGACCTCGGACGGACGGAGGATTGAACAGGACGTCTGACTGCTGGAAACAGGTACAGTTCTGGTGGGAAGCTGGACCGGAAGTGCTGGTTGCTAAGGACAATCAGCTGAGCGGCAGCGGTGAGTAGGGGCTGGGCGTTTAAGTAGGGGACTTACTCCTCCCACAAATTCAGGCCTAATGGCCTTTCTACATATAAACATCATACTAAGTGTATTTTTTTTTATTAATATATGCATATTATTAGTAGTAAAACTATAAAATACAGAATCCAGCGCACTCGCTTATTCACTAAAAATGATTTCAAATCTTAGCGATTGTAATAGTTTTATTTAAAAACACCTCACCTAGGCAAAAAATAATGGGGGTTTAGTTACATTATATGATCATATATTGCATAAGCCAGCCACAACGTCAATGTACTCCATTCTTGGCAGGTCCTACTCTAGCACCCTAATGCTTGCTCTTATGAGATTAATCCACTTACTTGAGAAAATACTTCCTTACTGGGACTCTCTGCAAGTCAAGGCTAAAAAGGGTCCTGGAATGAGGCACCTGTGACAGGGAGGGGTGCAAAACCAAGGAATTGGCCTGGACTCCCAAATATATATATATATATATATATATATATATATATATATATATATATATATATATATATATATATATATATATATATATATATATATATAAATATAATAAAAAAACAAGAGGTCTGCACTCACTTAAACATGCTTACATTATAGGGTGCTGCTGGGGCCAAAATATACAAAATACAGACTCCAGCGCACTCGCTTATTCACTAAACAATGATTTCAAATCTTAGAGATTGTAATAATTTTATTTAAAAACACCTCACCTAGCCCTCTTGGTTTCTTTTATATATTTGGGAGTCCAGGCCAACTCCTTGGTTTTGCACCCCTCCCTGTCGCAGGTGCCTCATTCCAGGACCCTATTTAGGATTGACTTGCAGAAAGTCCCAGTAAGGAAGTGTTTCCCAAGTAAGTGGATTAATCTCATAAGAGCAATCATTAGGCTGCTAGAGTACAGGTGATACTCGAAAAATTAGAATATCATGCAAAAGTTCCTTTATTTCAGTAATGCAACGTAAAAGGGGAAATATATGAGATAGACGCATTACATGCAAAGCAAGATTGTTCAAGCCGTGATTTTGTCATAAGTGCGATGATTATGGCTTACAGCTCATAAAAACCTAAAATCCACAATCTCAGTAAATTAGAATATTACATGCAATCAATATAACAAGGAGTGTACATAGAACAATACTGGAGCTCTGAAAAGTATAAGCATGCATATGGACTCAGTACTTGGTTTGGGTCCCTTTTGCAGCAATTACTGCCTCAATGCGGTGTGGCATGGAAGCTATCAGCCTGTGGCACTGCTGAGGTGTTATCGAAGACCAGGATGCTTCAATAGCGGCCTTCAGCTCTTCTGCATTGTTCGATCTCATGTCTCATCTTTCTCTTGGCAATGCCCCATAGATTCTCTGTGGGCTTCAAGTCAGTAATCCCACGGTCATTGAACCAGGCTTTGGTGCTTTTGGCAGTGTGGGCAGGTGCTGTAAAATTAAGTCAGCATCCCCATAAAGCTAGTCTGAGGAAGGAAGCATGAAGTGCTCCAAAATCTTCTGGTAGACGGCTGAGTTGACCCTGGACTTAATGAAGCACAGTGGACCAACACCAGCAGATGACATGGCTCCCCAAATCAACACAGACTGTGGAAACTTCACACTAGATTTCAAGCATCTTGCAGTGTGTGCCTCTCCATTCTTCCTCCAAACTCTGGGTTCTTGGTTTCCAAATGAGATGCAAAAGTTGCTCTCATCAGAAAAGAGGACGTTCGACCACTGAGCAACAGACCAGGACTGTTTTTCTTTAACCCAGGCAAGACGCTTCTGACGTTGTTTGACGTTGTTTGTTGTTCAGGAGCGGCTTGACAAGAGGAATACAACATCTGAAGCCCATGTTCAGGATCCGTCTGTGTGTGGTGGCTCTTGATGCACTGACTCCAGCCTAAGTCCACTCCTTGTGAAAGTCCCCAACATTTTTGAAAGGCCTTTTCCTGACAATCCTCTTCAGGCTGTGGTCATTCCTGCTGCTTGTGCACCTTTTTCTTCCACACTTTTCCCTTCCACATAACTTTCTATTAATGTGCCTTGATACAGCTCTTTGGGAACATCCAACTTCCTTCGCAATTACCTTTTGAGGCTTTCCCTCCTTATGGAGGGTGTCAATGATGGGTTTCTGTACAACTGTCAGGTCAGCAGTCTTCCCCATGATTGTTATTCCTACTGAACCAGACCATTTAAAGGCCCAGAAACCCTTGTATGTACGTAGCGGGGAATGTGGTGCGACTAGGAGTAAGGAGACTACCCCAATTCTCTCCCCAATAATGACAAACAACAAATATTGGATGAAACAGGCCACAGCATTTATTAAACTTACAACTATAGGACTCATCCGAACTTTATTCTTTTTCTTTAATTCAAATATAAACACATAAATATATATACATGCCATAATTAACATAAATTAACATATAAATTACACTTATTGCCCTACAGCCTCCAACTTAAATAACCGTCCTTGCCAACGAACTTAACCAGGTGCCTACGCACCAAAACTTTACCCACTGGTGTCTCGCCTCCCCCCTCGTCCAAACCAAAAATTCCCATCATCTTAAATGCTCTACCACCAGCCAGCTTTTTGCTCGGTGGGCACGTCCTATTCGGTAACTTAAAAGTTTACCTTACAGAGCAGGGGAGGTTGAGACCCACCATGTCCATCTCCTGACATTCCATCTGCTCCCCAACCCTGTTGGCAAGGACACGCTCCCCGCCACAAACCCCGCTGTTTTAAACCTAAAATCAGCGGGGAGCCCCACCAAAACCAACCAGGCCTGTTCCACCACTTCCTGCATGGCAAGACGAAAAAAAGGTCTAGCCGGACCTTCATCACCCAGAAACACAGTAGCTGCCACATGCGCGAAAACACCCTGTGGCAAACCAAAATCCCCTTACCTTCAAACACCTCGAAAGGCCCTCCAATTTTGCTTCATACGGCAGCGTACCATGCACTGATTATGGGCCCGCTGCCAAAAGATATGGGAATTGACCTCCGACCAATCGGGGTTATTTATTGATTGATTTATTTTTTTATTTTATTTAATCGTTTTATTTTTATTTATTTTTTTTAGAACTGCTTTGTTATAACATACGACAAGTCCTGTATAACACATCCAGAACTTATTATAATAATCTCTATAATCATAATCTCTCTTCTTTTCTGAAACCAAAACGTTAAACATAAATAACCATAACTTAACATATATAACATGCAGTAAACCCAACACCACGCATCACAAAATAACTAAAACACGCACCAATACCCTCTTAGGTGCAGACACCAAACACCACCTTGGTATCGTCCCAAGCTCAATGCACGCCAGGTGGATAACCCGAACATTAGGGACAGGTGGGACAGCTGAACCTGCTCTGGGAGGAGCCGAACACATTTCATACCTCCGGCACCAAACCAACGAACCTCCGCTTCGGAAGGCGCACAACCCAATAGCTCACCTCCCAGACGGACACCCGCATCCCACCTGGGAGTATAACCAGGAAAAGGACATCCAGATTTTACCTGTTTTCCAAGTGCACCCTGGGAATTGTCACTTGTACCCAAGGAACTGGTACTCATTTATCTACCTCAAAGGAATGAATGGATGAGCCACCGCCGCTGAGAATTGAACCCGAACCCCCCCAAGGATTGAACAAATTCCACGAAACCAGTATTACTTCACCGTGACATCTCACCATACCCCCTCCCGGTTCTTTGCGCCACGTGCGCTGACATACCCATCCTAAAAGCCTCCAAGCCGAAAGGAATGCCACATGATTCTTTGCTGACAATCCCCAGAACCATCAAACTTGAGCGAAAGACACAAAAATTGGGAATGGAAAAGAAAAAAATCACATCTGCATAACCCAAAAGTGGGCCCGTGCATACTGGGCGCAGCTCACAGTTCTCTACAAAGGAAAAGTGCAACAGCCGAACCGCCATACCCTTCCCGAAAAACATCCGACCTGGATTGTCAAATACTTATAGTGATATGATCTGCTGGGCGCCGAATGGTGGCAAACAATACCCCAACATGCACGGCCCCCAGGAGCATAGCGTCCAGTTGGCCGTAGAAACCGATCCACAGACCCAATCCGTCACTCTGCCAGACTGAGCGACCAGATGTCCGCCGGGCAAGGCGTCCCCTCCAGATCCACCTGCGAGGCGATTGCCCCTTAAGCAAGCGAGGGAAGGAGGCTGTTAGCCAGGTAATGGCTTGAACAACCCCCAAATTGTCTGTCAGGGTACCTTTGGTGTCTACCTCGGAGGAGGTTAGACACCTAGACGTCCATCCTCCCAGGGGGGCTGACTCACCCGATCCTTGCACTCCTCCCGGTCGTTTACACGCCGGCCGCGATAGCTCCGCCTCCTTTTATGACGCGGCGCTCAGTAGCCGACGCCATGACGGCAATCACGTTCCGACCCGTCAATCACGGCAACCAAGTGCCGAACAACCAATCAGGACCCGTTGGGGGCGGAGCCAACAGTTAAAGAGCCAAGGTATAAAAAAGGGTTCTGTGGAATGATTCATTGCCCTGTCGTGGTTCTAGCTAGTCTGGTCACTCAGTGCAATTACCTCTATTGTCTTTTGGTTCCTGACTCGGCTTGTATTTTGACCCTGCTTTCTCTCTTGTCCTTTTGACTCGGCTTGTCTCTCGCTTACCTGATCTCTCGTTCCCTCGACCTCGGCTTGTCTCTGACTATTCTTTTGCTCTCTCCTTACGTTAGTCCGGCCATTCTAAGGTCCGGTATACGTACCTATCCCCTGTTTGTATTCTGCGTGTTGGATCCCTGTCACGATCCTGACATTACGACAGGGCCAATGGATCCTGCAGGTACAAACTCTCAGGTCGGTTCTCCTGACTCTAGATTTGAGGCCATGGATCATAGAATGGACCAGATGGCTCTAGCTCTGCAAGCATTGCTATCTCGTCCTAGTAGTCACTCAGAGGAGATGCGTACCCCATCTATCTCTCCTATAAGTACAGGCCTAGAGGTAGCCACAGTGGCTACTTCTTCCCGTGTTACGTCCCCGTCACGCTATGGCGGCGCTCCTGACACTTGTCGAGGTTTTTTAAACCAGATAGGTATTCATTTTGAATTACAACCCCACGCCTACCCTACTGACAGGGCAAAGGTTGGATTTATAATTACCTTGCTCATTGACAAGGCACTTAGATGGGCTAACCCCCTGTGGGAAAATGATAACCCGTTAGTTTATAATTATAATGCTTTTGTCGCTGCATTTAGGAGAGCTTTTGACCCTCCAGGAAGAAAGGCCAATGCAGCTAGACTACTGTTACGTCTTAGACAGTATAACCGAACCCTAGTGGATTATGCCTTGGAGTTCAGATCCTTGGCGGCAGAGGTCAAGTGGAATGAACAGGCTTATATGGACGTATTTATGAATGGGTTATCTGATGAGATTTTAGATGAGGTGGCCACAAGAGATCTTCCTGAAAATTTGGAGGATCTGATTTCATTTATTTCCCGAATAGATGAACGTATGAGACAGAGGCAGAATATTCGGGATAGAACCCGCAGATCCTCCATAAGACTAGCTCCCTCATTTCAGACTTCTGATTCTACTACTTTAGCTCTCCCAGAACCTATGCAAATAGGTCATACTCGACTCTCAGAGGAGGAAAGACAGTACAGGAGAAGGGAGGGTCTTTGTATGTATTGCGGAATTAGAGGTCACCTACGCCTAAATTGCCCTAACCGGCCGGGAAACGCTCGCACCTAAGTTTCTCAAGAGGACAGGCCTTGGGTGTTTCTATCTTGTCCTCTATTTATGATTACAAAGATCATAGGCTTCTGATACCTGTTTCTTTAGCTTGGGAAAAGGGAGTACTTAATGCTATGGCTTTGATAGATTCCGGAGCAGCTGAAAGCTTTATTGACCAAGCCTTTGTCACTAACCATTCTATCCCATCTCAGCTAAGGGATACACCCTTGGCCGTTGAGGCCATAGATGGTAGACCATTATCTGAACCTGTTATTTTTCGTGAAACCATACCAATTAAGTTAACCACTGGTATCCTTCACGAGGAAAGAATATCCCTCATGCTGATCTCATCTCCTTCAGTTCCTATAGTCTTGGGGTATCCCTGGCTTAAGAAGCATAACCCTATCATTGACTGGGAACTGGGTGAGATAGTCTCCTGGGGTCAGGGTTGCCAGAAAGGATGTGTGCAGAAAGTCTCACCAATTTGCAGGGTTGACGCCCCGGTTAACTCTTCCCAACCTACAGATTTACTGATACCATCACAGTACCAGGATTTAAAGGCAGTCTTTGACAAAAAGAGGGCTGATACTTTACCTCCACATAGGTCTTTCGACTGTAAAATTAGACTCCTACCTGGTACTATGCCTCCGAGGGGTACGGTATATCCTTTATCCACTAAGGAAAACTTAGTCCTAGAGGAGTACATACGTGAAAACCTAGACAAAGGTTTTATTAGGAGATCATCTTCTCCGGCCGGGGCCGGTTTCTTTTTTGTAGATAAAAAGACGGCACTCTACGGCCTTGCATTGATTATCGGGGCTTGAATAAGATAACTGTTAGAAATGCTTATCCTATTCCTTTAATTACTGAGCTCTTTGATCGACTGAAAGGCTCCAAGATTTTTACCAAGTTAGATTTGAGGGGAGCTTATAACTTGGTGAGAATTCAGCAGGGAGACGAATGGAAAACAGCTTTCAATACCCGTTATGGCCACTATGAATACACGGTAATGCCCTTCGGGCTTTGCAATGCACCTGCAGTATTCCAGGACCTTATTAATGAGGTTCTTAGGGAATTTCAGCATGAATGCGTTATAGTATATTTGGATGATATACTAATACACTCTAGAGAGATTGAGACTCACCACAGACAAGTCAGAAGGGTACTGCGCAAACTGTTACAACATGGATTGTACTGCAAATTGGAAAAGTGTAGCTTCGACCAATCTCAGATAAACTTTCTTGGCTACGCTATTTCTGGAGACGGATTTAGGATGGACCCCATTAAACTCCAATCGATTTTAGATTGGCCATTGCCCAGGGGACTCAAGGCCATTCAGAGATTTATCGGATTTTCCAATTATTATAGGCGCTTCATTAAAGGTTACTCTTCTATTATTGCTCCTATTACTAATATGACTAGACAGGGGGCTGATACCAAGACTTGGTCCACAGAGGCTCTCTCTGCTTTCAAAATTCTCAAGGAACATTTTGCCTCAGCACCGATATTAGTTCATCCTGACACATCTTTGCCTTTTTTACTCGAGGTTGACGCCTCGGAAACAGGTATAGGCGCTATCTTGTCCCAAAGGCTAGGTTTGGATAAACCGTTACATCCTTGTGGTTTTTTTTTCCAAGAAATTATCTGGGCCTGAAAGTAGATATGACATTGGTGATAGGGAACTGTTAGCGGTCATTATGGCTTTAAAGGAATGGAGACATTTGTTGGAGGGGACATTATACCCGGTTACTATTTTGACTGATCACAAGAATTTGTCCTACATAGGGGAGGCCAAGCGCTTGTCCGCCAGGCAAGCTCGTTGGTCCTTGTTTCTGACACATTTCAATTACGTGCTCACTTATAGACCTGGTTCTAAGAACTCTAAGGCAGATGCATTGTCCCGTCAACATGAACCCTCTACGGTGTCTGAAGCACCTTTGTCTTCTATCGTTCCTAAGTGTAATATTATTGCCAACACTTGTGTCAGGATACACTCGCCGTTGCTTGCTGAGATCAAGAAAGTACAACATCTAGCCCCCAAACCTGTTCCTGGGGATCGATACTTCGTTCCTCCTGAGCTCCAAGTGGAACTGCTGCATTGCTTTCATGACAGTAAAATTGCTGGGCACCCCGGCACACGCAAAACGTGTTCCTTGATTTCTAAAGATTTCTGGTGGCCTTCCCTTCGTAAGGATATAAGGGATTTCGTCAGGGCATGTGCTGTCTGTATGAAGACTAAGCAACCTCACGCGCTCCCTTGTGGACTTTTGCATCCCTTAGAAATTCCCGAGAGACCATGGTCGTGTTTGGCTATGGATTTCATTGTCGATTTGCCTGTTTCTAAAAAACATACTGTTATTCTCACGGTGATTGACAGGTTTACTAAAATGGCTCATTTCGTGCCCTTGCCTAAACTGCCCTCGTCTCCCGAATTAGCTGAGATATTCGCGAGGGAGATTTTTCGTCTACATGGTATTCCCTCTGAAATTGTTTCTGATAGAGGTTCCCAATTTGTTTCCCGCTTTTGGAAGTCTTTCTGTTCTCACTTAGGCATCAAGTTGAACTTCTCCTCTGCCTATCATCCCCAGTCCAACGGAGCTGCCGAACGCACCAACCAAAAGATTGAACAATATTTGCGTTGTTTTGTTTCTGAACACCAGGACGATTGGGTTGGTCTGATTCCTTGGGCAGAGTTTGCACACAACAATCTCGTTTGTGATTCTACTCGTTCTAGCCCCTTTTTCTTGAATTATGGCTTTCATCCTTCCATTCTTCCGTCGGTTTCCCCTTCCCAAGGGGTTCCGTCGGTTGATGTTCATGTCGCCAATCTGAGAAAGTTGTGGGATCAGACTCGACGAATTCTTCTTCAGAATTCCTTGGTGTTCAAACGACACGCTGACAAACGGAGACGGGTGGCTCCGGTTTTTGCCCCGGGTGATAGGGTGTGGTTGAGTACCAGAAACATCCGCTTGAAGGTTCCTTCCATGAAATTTGCCCCTCGTTACATAGGCCCTTACAAGGTTCTGTGTCGGATTAACCCGGTTGCATATCGTCTTGCCCTTCCGCCTGCCCTGCGCATCCCTAACTCTTTTCATGTTTCTTTATTGAAGCCTTTGGTTTGCAACAGATTTTCCTCCCCTGAGTCCTCCCCTCTCGCTGTCCAGGTTGAGGGTCAGGAGGAATATGAAATCAAATCCATTCTCGATTCTCGTATTTCTCGGGGGAAGTTGCAATATCTTGTTGACTGGAAGGGGTATGGGCCTGAAGAAAGGTCTTGGGTGGTCCATGAAAATGTGCATGCCCCTCGTCTCCTCCGGGCATTTCATGCTCGTTTTCCGTCCCGCCCCGGTTCCTTCCGCCCGGTGGGCGTTTCTGAGAGGGGGGGTACTGTCAGGGTACCTTTGGTGTCTACCTCGGAGGAGGTTAGACACCTAGACGTCCATCCTCCCAGGGGGGCTGACTCACCCGATCCTTGCACTCCTCCCGGTCGTTTACACGCCGGCCGCGATAGCTCCGCCTCCTTTTATGACGCGGCGCTCAGTAGCCGACGTCATGACGGCAATCACGTTCCGACCCGTCAATCACGGCAACCAAGTGCCGAACAACCAATCAGGACCCGTTGGGGGCGGAGCCAACAGTTAAAGAGCCAAGGTATAAAAAAGGGTTCTGTGGAATGATTCATTGCCCTGTCGTGGTTCTAGCTAGTCTGGTCACTCAGTGCAATTACCTCTATTGTCTTTTGGTTCCTGACTCGGCTTGTATTTTGACCCTGCTTTCCTCTCTTGTCCTTTTGACTCGGCTTGTCTCTCGCTTACCTGATCTCTCGTTCCCTCGACCTCGGCTTGTCTCTGACTATTCTTTTGCTTTCTCCTTACGTTAGTCCGGCCATTCTAAGGTCCGGTATACGTACCTATCCCCTGTTTGTATTCTGCGTGTTGGATCCCTGTCACGATCCTGACATTGTCGCAGTGAAACACTACCCTTAGATACTGAAATGTGACTGCCAGAGATCCCCCACTACCAAAATGGGGAAACGCTCCAAAAAGCCCAGATTCTTTGTGAGCCCAGAGACATGCCAACTGTCCGGCCACACGGGAGCACACCAACTAGAGGCCAGAATGGCCCCAAACCCCACCGCGCCAGCCACGTCCGTAAATAGGTGGAGGTCGGCGTTAGAAACCTCCGGCCTTTGCCAGCAGGACCGGCCATGATATGCAGCTAAGAAGGAGTCCCAAACCGCCAAAATCTTCCGCAGCAGCCGAGTGAGCCGAATGAAAGGGCGAGGCCCGGAGACCACGGCTGTCGCTGTAGCCAGACGCCGGTTAAAAACCTGCCCCACGGGCATGATCCGACAGGCAAAATTTAGCTCACCCAGGAGCGACTGCAGGCAGCGCAGCTGAATCTCGCGCCACCCCATGGCCAAGGCTTATTCAAAGGCCAGCGGCAGTCCCCCACCAAAGAGTCAATCCCAATGCCCAGAAAGCTGAGAAAGTGACCAGGCCCACCATCTTGCCGTGTGCTAACGGGATCCCAAACTAATGGAACACCTCACCCAGAACCCGTTGCAGCAGCTCACAGGCTTTCGAATCGGCAGGACCCACACAAATGAAATCGAGGTAGTGTAACAAGGAGTCTATCCCAGCCTCCTCCCTCACCACCCAGTCCAAGAACGTGCTAAAGTATGCAAAGTAACAACAGGATATGGAACTACCCATAGGGAGGCACATATCCACGTAATACATGCCTACAAAACACAGCCCAGAAGATGGTGACATTCCGGGTGCACTGGCAGTAGACGGAAGGCCGAATCCACATCAGCCTTGGCCATCAAGGCCCCATGGCCCTGACCATGTCAACCGCCACGTCAAAGGATGCATAAGATACCAGGCAGAGTTCCCAAGAGATGGGGGTACGATAAATGGTGAATCAGACGGTATTTGTCCAAAACCCATGCTCAACCCATCCAGTAGGATGCCAGCCGCCCGACGATTCCTATAAACTGGCGAGCCAAGGGCGCATCACGCTCATAACCAGCGCCATTGCCCTCTGACCCCAAATCCCCTATCTCGCCAACTTTACCCCGCTTGAACCAGTGGGAAGCGGGATGGGCTCCCCCACAAGCGGAACATTCGTGCTGGAAACAGCAAGATGCCCCCCATTTGCAGTGACTGTCGTTGAATTTCAACATCAGCCCGGCCTCTGATGCGTGGCCGGTGAGGAGGAGGAACCCCCCCACCGCTCTCCTGAGAAAGGACAGGACGAGAACCCACCCTGCTGGGGGGCCGGGCAGGTCACAGTGGAGAGCCAGAGGCCAATGTTAATCTGCTCCCACGAAAGTGAGGGGCGCACGGCCAACCATTGATGGAACTGCTCGTCATATTTCCACCACCCCAGACTGCCATAGGTACGACAAGCGTTCCAAATGTTAGGGACCCCCCAGCAGCAGCAGGTGCTGCGGCACACAACGCCGTAGCAGGGGTGCCAGCATGCACACCCACTACGGGAGAGGGTAACCCCATGACCCCAGAAACCGTAAAAAAAAAACAAAAAAACATTGTGGCTGCAGTGCCGGGGACCACAATAACCGGAGCTGACCATCTAATGGGGGGACCCTACCTGCTTGCGCACCCTGCTCCCTTTTATTTTTTTTTATTTTTTTTTTTACATTTATTTAAATCAAGAAAACCCACCAGCGAGGAACCCCCGGACTGAAAAGAAGAAACATTAGTGAACTCACCAGCCGATGCCCGCGGAACCTCCCGCGGCAAAGGAAATTAAGATGATCCAGGCAAGACAGAGTTAACATCATTTTCAGCACTGCTCAGCCTAGCAGCAGCACCAGGCGCCATTTGCTGGACAGTCCCAGGAACTGCAGCCAGATCCTGTGTGAAGAGCCGTGGAGAGGAGCTCACACCCCGCAGAGGTGGGCAGCTGAGGTAAGTAGCCAGGGGGTGGCAGGTGGGACATAGGGACCAGGAATAGGGACAGGAGAGAGGGGGGGAGGAGGGAGGGAGACAGAGAGAGCCAGGAGAGGGCTTAGAGAGAGGAAGGGGACCCAGAACAGCAGGAACAGGGGAGGAGGGAGGGAGGGAGAGAGGGAGAGAGAGACAGACAGGAGGGGGAGCAGAGAGAGGAAGGACAGCAGCAATAGGGGAGGAGGAAGAAAACACCAAGGGTGGGGGGAGGATTCCAGAGGGAGAGGGGACAAGGGATGGCACCCCAGGGGGGGAGGGAGAGGGGACAAGGGATGGCACCCCAGGGGGTAGGGAGGGGGGAATTGTGGACAGAACCTAGGGGGAGAGGGGAACCCCCCCCGGTCGACCATCATCCCCAGAGGAGCCATCAGAGCCTGGGGAGAACCCCCCTCTATCCCCCAACGGCAGCACAGCCGTGCCCCGCGTGCCCCTGAGGGGCCCACTTACCATTACTGGCCCGGCTCTGGATCCGCCGTGTGCTGACCACGTGGGGGCTGGGAAGGCCTCCCAGACCCCCCAGGATGCAGTGTAGATCTTCTGGCACCCCTGGCCCGCTGTCCATGGCCGGGGGGTGCGCAGGGGCGGCAGTAGTAACAGGCCGCGTGTCAGGTGGAATCAAGCGAGCCCATGCTCCTGCGGCCTACAGGGGCTGTAGCCGCGTGGGAGGCCCAGGAGAGGCCTGACTGTGGGGGGGGTGGGTGAACCCACACATGCTGGAGGGGAGCACATTGCTCCTGAAGGTGCCTGCCATCATCCAGGGCAGCAGCAGCTCTGAGGGCAGACAGGATTGAATCCACAGCCATCCCTCAAGCAGGTAAAGTATGCAGGCCCAGGACAAACAGGAGCGCAGAGGCAGGGAAGTTGTTTGCTGGCCAGAATCCCAAAAGGCACTGAGGTAAGATGATCCCTGCCCCACTACAAACCCATAACCACTCCCCTAAACACATATAGCCAATCACTAGCACCATCCCCACACTCATACATGTGCCCTTGTCCATTTAGCTATGCTGACTCCCCAGGGCCTTTGCAGGTGTTATGGCTTACTTAGCTGATTAGAGTGGGACACTGTGAACATAGAATATTGCACCATTTCACAATATTCTAATTTACTAAGATTGAACTTTTGCACAATATTCTAATTTTTCGAGTATCACCTGTAGGACCTGCCAAGAATGGGATACATTGACGTTGTGGCAGGCTTATGCAATATATGATCATATAATGTAACTAAACCCCCATTATTTTTTGCCTAGGTGAGGTTTTTTTAAATAAAACTATTACAATCTCTAAGATTTGAAATAATTGTTTAGCGAATAAGTGAGTGTGCTGGGTTCTGTATTTTGTATATTTTGGCTCCAGCAGCACCCTATAATGTAAGCATGTTCAGGTGAGTGCAGCCCTCTTGGTTTCTTAGAGTAAAATTACACATACACGTGTGTGTAGATAGGTATATATAATTTAAATAAACTAAAAAAAAATATGTAATTTTATTCTAACAGTATTTGATATTAATATATGTATAAATTTATATATAATTTCATTCTATGTATTAAGCATTGTTTTTCCATGTCTTTCATATACTATACCTACAAATTGTGCAGATATTTCGACATCCATATCACTACCTCTTTTATATCTTACGATGACGTCTCTGGTCCTCTGAGTTATTTTAATTTAAATAAAAAAAAGATGTTATTTTGCCAGTTTACATACTGACATTTATTCTGTACAAACCTTACTGTTATACAAAGCAAAAAAAAGGTCCCTAAGCTCTTCAAGACTGTAAACCGAACAGATCCTGTGCAGTGATCACTGACATAAACCACTCCGAAAATTCCAAGGTAAATGAATGAATTATAATGTATACTATAAATATTATAAATTAAATATACAAATATATAATTTTATATATACCATGTAAGTTCTATTATATTATGGTATGTGTATTTCTAAATTTTTTTGATTTATATACTGAATTAAATAATTATATTTCATTTAACTCCAGCAAGGCAGACAAAAATATTAACAGATTAAATAATTTACGAGTGAATTACGGAGTGTATTTTACTGTGACTAAGCATACACAAAAAAAGGAATCACTGCTGACAAAATTACTATGGTACCAGGAACTCACACAGCAAAACACAGGACATCTGTCCAGGGTTATGGCATTGTATAGCTTTGTCTTTTGACAACACACAAGCGCAAAGTTCAAATATAACAAAATAAGAGCTTTGTGTTTTGGACTGCACAGGCGTTTAAACTAAATATCTCTTTTAATATGAATAGAAATCTTAATACACTTCTAGTCAGAAACATGATAGAAGGCCTCATTGTATACTGCACCATGACATAATCGCTCTCGAATTATTCAGACCTTCTGTATGTAGCATCTTTTTAATACAATGGCAGTCAGCTTTGTCTTTTATACAATAGGGCAGTTATCGTACAGGTGCAGGCTTGAAACTGGATTGTACGGGAATAAACATATCAAGTCCTGATTAAGATTACATCAGTTACATTTACTTTTTTGTTTGTTTTTTGGATATCACATTTCTATTAATGACTATGTACGAGAATAAACGATGATTTATATGTACTTTGTATAACCCCAATTCCCGGTTTAATGTCCGCTGAATAATAAATGTCTTTCTTTCAAAATGACCCTATGTCCTGGGCATGAAGGTGTGTTTATTGGGTTAGTGATTGGTTTGTAAGCTCAGGACTTTGACATACAAGTAGATCGGTCACCGGGTTAAAAGGATAGAGATAGTTTGCTAACTACAGAAATCTTTTGCTGATAATACAGAAAACCCAAAATTGTGATTTCACATAGTTTAATGAGCCCACTTAACTGAGCTTATCTAATTTGCTAGATCAGTGTGCACTCTCTACAAAATGGCTAGGCTTAATAAATATCCCCATTATCTTATATTCATAGTCTAGATTACATTTAGAAAGTACCGCTAGCTTTAATATATGCTGTAAAATGCAGTCCTTTTATAAGATTAAAATTGTATTGAAGTATCTCCTAGTAACTTCAGAAAAATCCAATGGGCTTGTGTACTAGAGGTTGCCAAACTGCCTCCGCTAAAATGATTCTGGCCCATTTAGCTGATAATGTAGCCATTCATTGCATATTATATAGACAACATCCACAATTTGTAATCTTCTACATGTTAAACCCCTGCTAGTTAGTTACTGGAACATCTGTCATTGGTGATCACCAGAATTCCCTGATGGCCTTATTGTTCTATCCAGTATGTACTATAGAAAAAATGTGTAGATAGGTCAAATAAAATAATATAAATAGTAAATAGCACAAAATATAAAAATGGACAGCTTCACACAGTAAATGAGCGACTGATATAGATGAAGATAATAAAACTATAGTGTGAGCGCACCTAAAAGCATCCAGTATGTGCCACTCCCCGAGATCTCAGGGACATTCTTTGTATGGTCTGTCATTTAGAGTCCCTGTGGTATGATCTGTATAGAACTATAAGGCCATGGCATGTAATTCTGGTGATCCCCAAGGACAGATGTTCCAACAGTTTCTTAAAGTTAGCAGAAAAACAGACTTAGGAAAAAGCAATCAGGCTAAATCTGATAGGGCCAGACAGTTCCAAGAACATGATTCAGCTTTGGGAAATTAATTTATGATTTCTATACATTTAGCTTCTCTAGGTAGCTCTTTTAATCTCTATGAAGTAACATATAACTCAACATTTTAAACGGAGAAAGAGGCAGAGCCAAATTTACTCTCCTTGCTGTTCCAAGGCCAATTTTGCTGCCCCCTTTTATTTATACATACATGCAAAATGTTGAGTGTGTGTGACTGGATGGGTGAATGTGACTAGTTTGGGGTATGACTGGGTGTTGAATGTGACTAAGTAGGTGATTCGTTGATAAATGGGACCGGAATGTGAGGATGTAGGCTGCTTGTGGTGTTGCATGTGAATGGTAGTTGCATGTGGTTAGGAGCTATAGTGTGTCTAAAGGGAGATTGGAGCTGTATGGTGTGTTTGTGGGGAAATGGGTTGTGTGTGTTGGTGGCAGATGGGGCTGTAGTGTTGTTTAGGGGGTTGATATGGGCTGCTAGGAAAGGGGGAATACTAAGCATTGGTGGTCCAGTAGTCTGTACCTTTGTGATCTTCTAATATGCTCCTTCGGCAAGTGGAGACCACTTGTTTTTCTTCCTTCCAGTAGAGCATTGCCATGATAACATGTAGGGTGTGCAAACTGTAAGCACCATGTCGGCATGAGAATGGGCTGACTGGTGACTGAGATTGGACTCGCCAGTGACAGGTGCTTTTTCATGCCTGCTGCCCTGAGGACACAGCCGCAGGAGTCTTATGGGAAATCCCAAGCCTACAAAGCAGGTCACTTTAATTTTAGGGGTGTGAGTTAGTGTAGCCAGGGCTGAGAAATTATGAGAAATTTTAGGTGACTTACTAATAATAATGTATGCTACGAAACTGTAATTTATAGAACAGTGTATTTCATATACACAGACTGATTTGTAATCACATTAATTGTAGTTTAAAAGACACATTACCGTTATCAGGTTTGGCCTGACCCTAACACACAAACCTAGGATTATGCAAGGAATGTATGCGTACCGGTCCTTAGAGTGGTCAGTCTCGAGTTGAAATTGTAGTCATAAAATCTGAAAGCAGACACAGAATAAACATTAACAGGTCATGCTCAGGGATTACAGAGGTACGCAGAATCAAGAAACAAGCCAATGTCAGGGTTACAGAGATTAAGAATGGTCAGACAAGCCAAGGTCAGAAAACAGGATAATAGGTAATATGTAACACACGCTTGTGTAAACAGAAACCACGACAGGGCAAAAAAGCAAGGACAACCATGAAGTATATATACCATGTACTGGGTTGTGGTTGGTTACAGAGGGCCATGATGTCACAAGTGTGTACACATCATTAAAAAGACTGACATAAAAGGAGGCCAATGTAAGTGTTCCATGTCATATATGATGGCATAATGAGTCACCAGGATGGTA
This sequence comes from Pelobates cultripes, assembly GCA_933207985.1. NCBI lineage: Eukaryota > Metazoa > Chordata > Amphibia > Anura > Pelobatidae > Pelobates > Pelobates cultripes. The sequence continues at coordinate 78,705,827 of OW240922.1, forward strand.
GGGAAGAATGGATATGCATCAGAACACAGAAGAGACATCACTTCTGTGATCGAACGGCCCCATGAGGGACAGGTATTGTGACAGCTGTGAGTATTATTGGTGCGGATCTCTGTTATACACTCAGACATACTAAGAAAATGTAGATCCAAAAAAAGAGTGATATTACGATCGAAAAGAGGGACAAAGAAATGTAACCAAAAATAGGGACTGAGCCCCCATATTACTAAAGCTTGGGAGGTATTACGTAAGGCACTGGAAGAGAAATATCATCTTGATCATGCAACACTCATGTACTGGAGCAGGATCCTCAAAATGGTTATACAGAGCATTTGTATTTTTATGAATGATACTGTTATCAGTGTTTTGAAGTTTTATTCTGGACAGTTAATTTTTTTATGGCATTTCCGTTTTATTCTCTTTCACCTATTTTGTAATTCACATGAAAAAAAGTTTTTCAATGAAAATTATACTGCAAAAAATAAGAATTCTGGTGCTATAATCGATGACTGTGAATTTTGTGTGAAGTGAAGGACGCATTAATAATTAACATTCTGAATTCACCTTGCAAACCAAGCTTCCTCCAAAATGCCACTTCTCCATCAATGCAAATATTGCCTGTCTCTATCAATATGCCTCCACGTGTTTCTCACTAATTCAATTCCTACCCGTCTGTCACGATACCTGTCTCTCGCGGCTCTGAGAGATCACGGAAAATGACGTCACTTCTGTATTCTGATCCACACAAGATATTCTCCACTAATCCCTAGCTTCCTGGTGCCTCATTCTGACATAATTTATGACATGGATCCCTTTCATTTGTTTCCTTTTACATTGTCAGTCTATGTGGCGCTTTTTGATGATGTGTACACATTTGTGACATCACAGCTCTCTGTATCCAGTATAGGCTATATATATATTTCCTGTTTTTACTTGTTTCCTTGCCCTTTTGTGGTGGTTGCTCACCCAAGAGTGCGTTCCTATGTTATTTACTGCGGCAATGCTCTGGTTGGCCCTATCTTGCTTGGTCGAGGACCAACGACTCAGTCTACCCTAAAATGAGTTAGGTGTCTGCGAGGCCCCAGAGACCTCAAGGCCTTAGGCAGCCACCTTCCTCAACTAATTATAGAGTTGATTCTATAACTGGAAATTAAAAGTGAATGTCAAATTTAAGGCCGAAATAGCAAAACCAAAAATAGAATTCACTTGCAGAATCTTTCTAATTTGCATATTTTGGCATTTAAAAAAAAAAAAAAAAAATTTACTTTGAATTCTTGGCAGTTTTCACGTTTATAACCCTGCCAAGTCAATAAAACATTCTTGCTCACCACTTTTAGGCTACTTATACAGGTGGAACTATACAAACACAAATGGCGTATTAGACAATCAGATTATATAATTCACTTTCTTAATAGCAGCTGCATGTGAATTCTACATCTGCTGAGCAGGGGAGAGTCATTTACTATATAGCAACATATTTATATATAATGTATACATATATATTATTTATCCATAGCTAGCCTATAAAACTGATCTTGTTGGCAACCTTATAAAGAAAATAATATTGTATCTATACTAAAATAATGCATTACCAAATTCATAAAGGATTACAATATACTATCTTGTTTTTAGTTGACATAAACAAAGTTGACATCATGTGATGCTACAGTTATTTATTATGAACTGTTACCACAAGATGTCACTATAGTGCATGGAAACAATTTCTGTGGGCCCCAACAGACCTATCACTTGTCAGGAAATGATAGCTGAGACTTCACTTATCTGCTTAGAGCCTTTATTAAAGTCAATAAGTATTAATTATTGCAGTCTACACTTTAGCAGGACAAAAATATTTCACATGGATTTTTTTCAGAAAAATATATTGCACAAGTTCAATGCCTCATTACATAACCCATCTAGGAAAATCTAGCAAACCCGTTGACTAATGTTAATGCAGATAAGAAAATGGGGGATTAGATTTTTGCATTAATTATTGAGATTTTTTTTTTTTTTGTGTTGTGGACTAGAACTACGGGTTAAACCCTGACATACCCAGCAATAAAACTCAGTGTCTATGAAGCTATCACAGAGCTCCACATGAAAAAAACTCATGGTAATGTATCACAGAGCTCCACAGCTAAAAAAAACCAAAACACAGTGTAATGTGAATTTTTAAATTGTAATTATTACAGAGTTCCACTGTAATAAACCTCACAAAAGCTGGGGGCCTTTCTCTTGTGTTTCCACTACTGGGATCCTAGAGGAGAAAGTGGTTTTGTGTTTGTCAGTTTGTTTTGTGTTTGTGATGCAGTATGGGTGTCTGGAGCCTGAAAGAGACGGTGTGTCTTTATAGAGCATGCAGTGTGTTCTAATTTTTTTTTTTTTTTTAAACCAGCGTATTTCCTTCTCTGGTTGCCTTGGAGCAGGTAGGATGATCATCAATCTAATCCCTGGTGGGTTCAGTGTGTGTAGAGCCTATGTCTGCACCCTGTACTGTGTGTAGTTATGGTGTATGACTCTCACAAGCTCCAGATCGATATTGTTAGAATATTGTCGTGGTAACCCGTTGCAACGCTCTGAACCCCAGTTCACAGGACCCATACACTAGTTCGGAACCCGGCAGATAGCGCAGACAAAAAAGCTGTCTGACCACCCATTCCCTCCACAGTGGGTGCAATGTGCTTTGATCTTCCCACCGGCCCATAAAGGCACTTCTCTGCATGGGCCGGTGGGAGCATTTTGCATTAAGCTATTTTCCATAAGGCAGCAAAAAAAAGGAAGGGGGAGTTAAATAAAAATATAAAAGAGGAGTCAGGGAAAAAATGTTCCACTTGTTTCCATGGTGATTGCACTAAGTTTAACACTTTAATAAATCTTCCTCAATATTGTTTCAGGTATTGTAGCAAAAATGTAGACCCTTTCAACAAACTGTTAGTGACAAGCACAACATAATGATCATAATGATAATTGTAATAATATCAAGCACAGGATAATAATCTGTATTTTTTTCTATCGTAAATACTTGTATGATCCATCCAGGTGAAGTTCAACAGGGTTATTTACCAAAGTGATCTTTCATGTATACTGTATTTTCTTCTTAGGAGGCAGTTAATGTGCTTCCCAGGCTGGCTGAAATTGAAATCCCAAACACAGAGGCTCTAGTGCATTTTCAGATTTCCCTAGTATTTTGTCCAATCATATAGCTTCATATACAAAGCTTTAAACTAAATACATCTTGATATCTGTGCTATCAGGCAAGTTTACAAGACTTATAAACCATAACCTATGCTCTTCAAAGTACACCAATGTATAGGTGGAAGATTTTCTAATCAGATTTGTTGTCTTGAGGATAGAAAGAAATGGCTCTGGCAGACGGGACACTGTACAGTATAAACGATGTATTGTGGCAACAGTGGCTGTGGAATCTAGCATATCATTTGTAAACCGCAATCAGTTATTACAGCCTTAGGATAATTCTGAGCAATTATATATATTTTTTTTATGTATCTGTTATCTATCTTTTTTAATGAATACATATAACATTGTTAGAAGGATGCTATAGTCACAAAACCTGTCCCTCACGGCGGTGTGCGATCACAGAAATTATGTATTTTCTGAGTTCTGTTGCACACACAGTCATTCTTAGCTTCCTGGTGCCTTATTATGACATCATATATGACTTGGACCCCTCCCATTAGTGTTCTTTTATTGTGTAAGCCCATATGTTGCTTTTTGGTGATGTATACACATTTGTGACATCATGGTCCTCTGTGACCAATTACAATTCAGTACAGGTATATATACTCCCTGGTTGTCCTTGTTTCTTTGCCCTGTCATGGATCTTGTTACCTGAGAATGTGTTTATACAGTGTATTGCATTGCCAGTTTTCTGACCTCGGCCTATTAACTATTCTTGTTCTCTGTTATCCTGATTTTGTCTGGCTATCAATTCTGTGTATTTCTGTTATCCTGACCTCGGCGTGTCTCTGGTTTATTTTCTGTCTGCTTGCAGTCATTTCATATATCTGTCTCAGGCAGTAACTCGGCCACTCTAAGGACCGGTACGGTTTACATTTTACTTTAGGTTTGCGTGTTAGGGTAACTCTATTCTTGACATAGGCATCTCATTGAATTGGTCTGGGTGCAGTGTCCCAGGCCAGTTTTAAAGACATCGTCTAGTGGCTTTCTTCCAGACAGCCACTAAAGGCACTTCCTGGATTTTCATGGAGTTTAACTCTGTGAAACGATGTTGGATGTCCTCACCCTTTGCTTTAGGACATCCAGTGTCTTCAAAATCCACATAGGAAAGCATTGATTAAATGATTTCCTATAGGGAAGCTTTAAGCACGGTGCTCACTGCGCATTAGGTCCTCCATCAGCATGACGTCACAAAAGGAGGACACAGAGCCAGCGCCAAAGGGTGAGGTAACCCTTTCATGGGGCGGGGGAGACAGACCTAAAGTTAAGGACAGGGGCTTACTAAAGCATTAGGAATACTGTTTTGTAAATATGATGCTATAGTTAAAGGACCACTCAGCTTAAAGGACCACTATAGTGCCAGGAAAACATACTCGTTTTCCTGGCACTATAGTGCCCTGAGGGTGCCCCCACCCTCAGGGACCCCCTCCCGCCCGGCTCTGGAAAGGGGAAAAGGGGTTAAACTTACCTTTTTCCAGCACTGGACGGAGAGCTCTCCTCCTCCGATCCTCTTTCTCTCCTCCCCGTCGGCTGAATGCGCACGCGCGGCAAGAGCTGCGCGCGCATTCAGCCGGTCACATAGGAAAGCATTCATAATGCTTTCCTATGGACGCTGGCGTGCTCTCACTGTGAAAATCACAGTGAGAAGCACGCAAGCGCCTCTAGTGGCTGTCAATGAGACAGCCACTAGAGGATTAGGGGGAAGGCTTAACCCATTCATAAACATAGCAGTTTCTCTGAAACTGCTATGTTTATGAAAAAATGGGTTAACCCTAGCTGGACCTGGCACCCAGACCACTTCATTAAGCTGAAGTGGTCTTGGTGCCTAGAGTGCTCCTTTAATTAAGTGGTCTGGGTGCCAGGTCCACCTAGGATTAACCCTTTCTGCTGTAAACATAGCAATTTTGGAGAAACTGCTATGTTTACTTTAGGGTTAATCCTGCCTCTAGTGGCTGTCTCATTGACAGCCGCTAGAGGCGCTTCCGCGCTACTCACTGTGATTTTTACAGTGAGAAGACGCCAGCGTCTATAGGAAAGCATTGAGAATGCTTTCCTATGAGACTGGCTGAATGCGCGTGCGGCTCTTGCCGCGCATGTGAATTCAGCCGATGACGGAAGAAGAGAGAGGAGATTCTCCAGCACTGAGGGAGCCCGGCGCTGGAGAAAGGTGAGTGTTTAACCCCTTCCTCTGCATCCAGCCCGGCCGTTACCTCCAAATTCCTCTTGCTGCCATTTGTACCTTTAAATTGTAATATCACTGGCTATCTAGCGAAGTAAAAGAGTTTCAGGGGCTGTTTATATTGTACTGTCTTTCCCCCCAGTTGTACAGCACTAAGGAACATGTCGGTGCTTTATAAATGCCAGTATTAATAATAATAATAATAATGATGATTTTTTTTTCTTCAGTGAATCTTGTCTCTTACCCTTGCTCTTTGGGGACAGCAGTCTTTAGTCCTAAAAGCACCACTTATATACTAATCCAATGCACAATTTAAAAGTCTGAAACTGTGCATTTTTAGTTTGCCTGGTGCTTGCAAATCATGCCATAAATCATGAACACATACTAGCTCTTCATTACCTACAAACTGTTTGGTCAAATAAGTTGTCCCTTGGCTAAAACATTTTAAAGATGGCTGCCCCATGTAGTATGGGAATCCCAGGAGATGAATGAGGTATTTACTGATATGCATGCATTCAAAAAATAATACACATGGAAGCTATAATACATATAATTTAAAACTAAACAAAAGTCAATTTCCCTTTAAATAAAAAAAAACAACCTAAAACCCTCATGACTTGTTTCCTTTTTGTTACATACGCGCACTGTAAGTAGTGTATCTCTACCAAGTATAAATGAGAAAACCGTTGTAATTCTAGGAACAGACGCACAAGCCAGAACAGGAAGTTATGTTATATTGTGGTGATTTTGTTGATGATGATAAAAAAACAACGTCCTGTAAAATACCAACTAAACATTGATTTGATTAGCTTAGTTCAGCAGAAAATAATTAGCACGCAATCACTTCCTTTCATGGAAAGCTTGTAATTAGAATTTGCAACAACAACTCATTTCTCAGATTTATTGCTGTATGTTATTTGGTCTACTATATATTTTTTGGAACAGCACCCACTCAAAAATACAGCTTTTTACAAAGCTACTTAAAATCACCTATCTCAGCAAACAAATAGCATTGGGTCCTACACTAATTTCAACTTGGGAGACAAATTAAATAGTACTAAATTAACTCAAATGTATTTATTTAATCTGTTGTAAGTGCATTGTGAATATATACAATGCCAAATAAATGTGATTAAAAACAAAGTGATTGTTCTTTGATGTAAATACTCACAAGGCACATAATAAACATGCTCTAAATCAAAAGAAAATTATTATTAAAGTGACACTGCTATCTAAAACCTATTCAAATGTATATTTTCCTGTAGTCACCTCTACAGCGGCATCTGAAGCTTTGGAGTGGTACGAGGTGCTCAACCAAATAGGTATCTCTAAAGTTTCCTTAGAGAATTGTTAATATATTTACAATTTTTAAAGAAAACATAAGTAATTTCTTATGGGATTCATGTATAACTGTAGGTTATAATAGAATGGCACAATCCTAAAACAAAACATGGCAACAAAGAAAACAATGAAATGATGCCTGTTCAAAAGGCTGCATACACTTAGTTTTTAATACTGTGTATTGCCCCCTTTACCATCAATAACAGCATGCAGTCTTTTGTAATAGTTGTCCATGAGGCTCCTAATTCTTGCAGGTGATATACCGTATATCTCGAGTATAAGTCGACCCGAATAAAAGTCGAGACCCCTAATATTACCCCGAAAAACTGGGAAAACTTATTGACTCGAGTATAAGACTAGGGTGGGAAATGCAGCAGCTACTGGTAAATTTCTAAATAAAATTAGATCCCCCAAAAATTATATTAATTGAATAATTATTTACAGTGTGTGTATATAATGAATGCAGTGTGTGTATGAATGCAGTGTGTGTGTGTGTGAGTGCAGTGTGTGTGTGGGGTTTTTTCAGCACAAAAAATGTGCCGAAAAACTCGTCTTATACTCGAGTATATACGGTAGCTGCCCATTCGTCTTGACAAAACGCCACCAGGTCATGCAAAGTCTTTGGTCGTCTTGCACGAACCACACATTTGAGATCTCCCAAGAGTGGCTCGATGATATTAGGGTCAGCAGACCCTTTTTTGCTACTATATATTTTTTTTAACTTTTAAATTAAATAAAATGATGGGTATATTCCACATACAAGTGAACCAGTTGAGGAATTTTGTGGCCAATATGTGCAAGAATTAGAACTCACATGCACAGTACTGTATAATAGTTTGTATGAAAAAGTTTCCAAATACTTCTAAGTAAAGTCAAAGTCCCATTTATGGAGGGCCAATGCCCTGTCTGTCACATTTCAAATGATGTCCTACAACATGGTAGTGGCCGTGTTATATTGCAGTGACATGGCTCAAGAACAAATCATTAAGATGTCCTGTTAAGTAGCCATGTGCTGTCTCTAAAAAGGTTATTGTGGCACATACGAATAGGGCCGGCGCAGTGGGCGTTATAATAGAGTGACACGCAGGAGGGAAGTACATAGCGGTACCTCCAACCAGTCACTCTGTGTAGCGTGGCCGAGCGGAGCAGACAGCGGTGTGACCATAATCACCATCACTGGGGATGGAAGACAGACAATATGTGTGGGTCCCCAGATTCCTTTTCTGTTTTGGTCACCCTGTGCCCATTTTTGGTGCAGGGTATGTTGGATGTATTGCTTGTCTGCCCCCTCCCCCTCTTTCTTTTCCTATTATTTCCCCAGCAGGGCATTGTCCCAGAGTCACTGCCAGACCAGTTTAAACTAGCTGCCCTGTCCCTCCTCAATCTCCCATCAGCCCTTGCAATTGTCTGACCCCACTCTTCCTTGTACTATAGTAATCTATGCAACCTATTGTATGTAAATTGGGCTGTTGGGGGCCTTTTAAATATGTGTTCTATGTCTATTAAAGTTAGTTGCCATTTTAACCTTCACCAAGTGTCATCTGGTGTTTGGTCCAGGGTGAAAAAGGCCCTCAGTGATCCCAGTCAAGCCTCTGCCCTCGGTGACTGGATCTGAAGTGTTCCAGGGTCCCTGATAGCTACGAGGAATCAGGCTTGTCGGAGGTACTTAGTCAGACTACTGGAGCTCTGTCACACGCAGTACAGGAGCTTTTGTTTTCTGTACCCAGCCGAACTGACAGGATGTACTCACTGAGAGAGCACTTCCTGTCAGTCTGAACAGGTACAGGAATCAAAAGCTCCTGTACTGCGTGTACCGCGGTCCGCTCCTTTCGGCCATGCTACAAGAAAGGTAATGAGGCATGCAAGGGAGGGAGGGGAGCAGACCACTAAGGGGGAGGGGGGAGGAGACACTAAAATGCAAGGGAGGGAAGGGAAAAGGACCACTCCGGGATGGAACACTAAGAGGGATGGGGGGGGGGCCACTAAGAGACAGGGAAGGGAAGGGAGAGGACCACTTACCGACAAGGGAGGGAAAGAGAACACTAAAGGGGAGTGGGGGGAACACTAAGGGAGAGGGGGGGACCACTTAAAGAGAGGGATGGGGGGGGAAGAACACTAGGGGAGAGGACCACTAGGGGAGGGAGAGGGACACCAAGGGACAGGGAATGGAGGTGGAAAAAACTAAGGGGCTGGGGTGAAAGACAGAGGGGCTGGTGAAGAGGAAATAGAGACACAGAGGGTCTGGGGGGAGACAGACAGGGGCTGGGAGAGAAGGAGACACACAAAGGGGGATTGTAAGAGATGCACAAGGGATGTATAAGACACACAATGTGGAAAAATAGGGTATACGACACACTAAAGTGAGTAAGACATTTAAAAGAGGAGATAAGACACAGAAGGGGGTTAAGAGGCACACCCGTGAAGATGCTTTTTTTTGGGGGGGGCGTCTGTGTACACAAAAATCCTTGCACCACCCCTGCATATGTAGACAGTAGCCATGGGAAGAGTAGATGCCAAATTTACCCACCTGAAATTCTCCTCTACCCCGATGTGTACCCCGATATGCTTCATCATTGATTTATAATGGTGCTGTTGGTATTGTGTTTGGAAAGAACAGTCACTAAATTTAATAGTGTGGAGATAAGGTAAGAACCCAGCATACAAACCCAGTATACAGCAAAGGGAAATAAACTCTCATTACCAGTCTTTAGAATGGCCAATTTTAACATGATACAGCAGTCAGAGTGATAACCAAGGTCAAATGCAGGAGATATCAGAATATACAGGAACAAACCAGTAATGAGAGTACAGAGCTCAGAATAAACAAGAAACAATGCCAAGGTCGATACCTGAGAATCAAAATACACAAGGAACCAGCTATGGGGCAAATAAGAACCACAACAGAGTAACAATCAGAGGGAAATGTAAGTTAAAAGAGAGATCATGTCTCCTATTAGCTGACGACATCACGTGTTCCAAATGACGTGGATTGCCGATGTTACACTTGGGTAGTAAAGACAAAGCCACAAAATACCTGTTTTTTTTCTCTTCAAATTGGTTTTCTTAAAAGATTTTTATAGAAAAATAAGGGGTTTTATAATACATAAAATTAGTTGTGTAAGTGAGAGGGCTCTGGTGCAGGAAAGCTTTTGGGCCCCTTTCTTGCACAAGGGTGGCCAAAAGCTAGATCCTCAACTCCCATGATATCCCCGAATATCAGAAGGCACCTATGACATTGTCTTAAATTAACTCTTTCAGTTCCAACACCTCGAATACAAGACCCCTTTGTAAGATGCACTTTTCCCACATGATGCTAACCCATTAAAGGGACACTACAGCCACCCAGACCACTTCTTTGAGGTCTGGGTACAGTGTCGTGTTATTTCTTGCAGCAGGGCTCTCTCTACATTAATTCCATCATTGGAATTAGGAATACATTTTTGGATTCCTAACGCTATGGTGTTTCTTTAATTGTGGCAAAGTAAGTTTTAATATTTGTTTGTGGCTTTATTTCAATGTTTTGGAAATGCCCCAAAGCTGCCCTGCTGGTGCAAAATCCCCAAAGTAATACAATTATTTCTTATGACACAAAGACTTAGTACATTGAATAGTAATTTATGAAAACATACACCTTTAAAGCAGATTATAATGCACAAAACTAAAATAACAAAAACCCCAAGGAATAAGGGTGCTTATTTCTTTAAAAAAAGTTGTAATAATATAACAGCACCTATTAAAGTACAATAGCTCATGAAATATACACTATAATTACATAAAACAAAATCAAACTTAAAGGAGCACTATAGGGTCAGGAACACAAATATGTATTCCTGACCCTATAGTGTTAAAACAACCAACCTCGCCCCCCAACCCATCTTGCTACCTAAATATAGTAAAATCTGACTTGTATTCAAGTCTGCAGTTGCTACCTTTGCCCCTGTTTGCCTGCGAACTGCCTCTGTCTGCTGACATAATCAGAAGTGGTGGTCTGAGCCAATCACAATGCTTCCCCATAGGATTGGTTGAGACTGTCAAGGAGGCAGATCAGGGGCAGAGCCAACACAAGTCAAACACAGCCCTGGTCAATCAGCATCTCCTCATAGAGATGAATTGAATCAATGCATCTCTATGAGGAAACTTCAGTGTCTGCATGCAGAGGGTGGAGGCACTGAATGGCTGTGCAGCACTGCCCCAGGAAGCACCTCTATCAGCCATCTGAGGAGTGGCCAGTGGAGTTATCACTATGCTGTCATGTAAACACTGGATTGCAATAAGCTGTAGTTGTTCTGGTGACTATAGTGTCCCTTTAATTTTGTTTTAATGCACAAAACTAGCCCCAATTCCCACTCTCTGTTAATTAATATCTTTACCTATTGATAATAACGCTCTATCACACACCTTTTATTCCAGTTATCCCTAACCCCTTTTTGTCTGTAAATTTGAAGGCAAAAAATTCCCATTCCACTTTGTTACTTTGACTCTGTTAGTTGTTTTAAGCGTTGGCTTCCATTCAAGTTGTCAGGCAGTAACCAGGTTTGAACTTGATACCAGCCCGTTCATGACCCATAGCATCTCAAGTCTTTCCTCCAGAAGGACTTGACTTATTAGTCCTGTTATTCCTGTGGCTTTTAATTAGTTCTTTCTTCTCGGATCTGATTACATTATTTTTGGAAGCAGTAATGTGTTAAAAATATGTATATGGCTCAAATGCTATGTGGTAGGCTTGTGTGTGTATGTATGTGTGTATATATATATATATATATATATATATATATATATATATATATATATATATATATAAAAAAATAGGTTATGGTGGGGAAAAATTGTGATTGAAAACCCCTTCCACCTGATTTGGGATTTCTGTGGGAAAAGCAAGTCTTATGGCTTGACTGGTGTGCAGATTTTTGTTTAGCATTGTATTAACTATATATATATATATATATATATATATATATATATATATGATAAATATAAATAAATAAATTTTTCTGACCTGTGCACATGACATATTTCAGCTTATGACCTTGGGGTATATAGGATAGGAAAGATTTTTTTTTTTTTTCACGTAAATGAAATCTACTCTTTGGTCTTCAAATTCCATTTTAGCATTACATCTACTGCTGCAGAAATTGTCTTTCTAATATAAATAGACCGATAATAATAGTAATTATTATAATACACCAAGGCTATTTTTGGTGTTGTGCATATAGCATATGACAAGGTGTCAGGGAATGGTGAGAGTTTGTTCCATGGCCTGTAACATGAATCTTTATGGAAAGCACCAACATTCACACTGCAACTGTCAGTTCTCAGCTAGCTTGAAAATGGGAAATTCGAGAACTTATCCATCATTATAAATGTGTGCAATCAAATGTATATCTAAACACAACCTTAAGCCATATAGCACTATTGTCTGTGTTGCAATATAACTAGTAATTGACCTGCGGTAATGCTGACCTTACATAGGAAATTTAACCCATCTAGTTTTACCTTTTCGTTTATTTCTTTATTTTACAAAGCTTTAACATATTTCAGTAACCATTTACATTTTCTTTTCAATACATACTGGTGAAAATGTTAAAAACATTTGTGAATAATAACATCCAATGCATAATTTATTGTGCTATATTTTATATTGCAATTGATGAATGGGTTGCTGGGCTGATTTCACATCTATAAATGCATTACTTAACTGGAAAGCATTGTAGTGTTTTTATAATTATGTTGTATTGTAACCACCTGTAAAAATATAGCATTTTTAAAAAGGGTTATCCCATGAGCATAATTTGGGTCCCTGTCAAAAACTTTAAGAATCACTGGTTTCACTAATCACTATGTATATCACTAGTAAGTCTATATAATTGTTTACACATTGCATATTTTACTAATACTAGCCATCTATCAACATGAATAATTAGAGACCAAGAGCAGCCTTGCTTCAGTCTATAATTCCATAGACTCAGAGTTCTTTGCACAACATCACCAATGGGCATACCCACTGACCACACCGGCCATTTACAGGAGAAGGTACAAACTGGGGTAATATAGCATCCATTTTGTTTGTTGGAAAAATGTATGTGAACAATGAGTATGTTACAATTCCTATCTGTAGCAATAATTTCGTCCAAACATCTCCTGTACTTGTTGATCATCCCTCATGTCGACTTGAAAATTCTCATGAAAAAGTATAATTGTGTTACAGTTGCAAGAAAAAGTATGTGAACCCTTTGGAATGATATGGATTTCTGCACAGATTGGTCATAAAATGTGATCTGATCATCATCTAAGTCACAACAATAGACAATCACAGTCTGCTTAAACTAATAACACACAAAGAACGAAATGTTGCCATGTTTTTATTGAACACACCATGTAAACATTCACAGTGCAGGTGGAAAAAGTATGTGAACCCATAGACTAATGACATCTCCAAGATCTAATTGGAGTGAGATGTCAGCCAACTGGAGTCCAATCAATGAGATGAGATTGGAGGTGTTGGTTACAGCTGCCCTGCCCTATAAAAAACACACACCAGTTCTGGGTTTGCTTTTCACAAGAAGCATTGCCTGATGTGAATGATGCCTTGCACAAAAGAGCTCCCAGAAGACCTACGATTAAGAATTGTTGAATTTCATAAAGCTGCAAAGGGTTATAAAAGTATCTCCAAAAGCCTTGCTGTTCATCAGTCCACGGTAAGACAAATTGTCTATAAATGGAGAAAGTTCAGCACTGCTGCTACTTTCTCTAGGAGTGGCCGTCCTGTAAAGATGACTGCATGAGCACAGCGCAGACTGCTCACTGAGGTGAAGACGAATCCTAGAATGTCAGCTAAAGACTTACTAAAGTCACTGGCAAATGCTAACATCCCTGTTAGTGAATCTACAATACGTAAAACACTAAACAAGAATGGATTTCATGGGAGGATACCACAGAGGAAGCCACTGCTGTCCAAACAAAACATTGCTGCACGCTTACAGTTTGCACAAGAGCACCTGGATGTTCCACAGCAGTACTGGCAAAATATTCTGTGGACAGATGAAACCAAAGTTGAGTTGTTTGTAAGAAACACACAACACTATGTGTGGCGAAAAAAAGGCACAGCACACCAACATCAAAACCTCATCCCAACTGTGAAGTATGGTGGTGGGGGCATCATGGTTTGGGGCTGCTTTGCTGCGTCAGGGCCTGGACGGATTGCTATCATCGAAGGAAAAATGAATTCCCAAGTTTATCAAGACATTTTGCAGGAGAACTTAAGGCCATCTGTCTACCAGCTGAAGCTCAACAGAAGATGGGTGTTGCAACAGGACAATCACCCAAAGCATAGAAGTAAATCAACAACAGAATGGCTTAAACAGAAGAAAATACGCCTTCTGAAGTGGCCCAGTCAGAGTCCTGACCTCAACCCGATTGAGATGCTGTGGCATGACCTCAAGAAAGCGATTCACACCAGACATCCAAAGAATATTGCTGAACCAGTGGCGTACATACCAGGGTCGCAGGGGTCGCGGCTGCGACCGGGCCCCGCCCACCAGGGGGCCCGGCCGCCCCTGCGACCCGGTATGTAGCCACAAATTTCCAAATGGTGGAGCCCACCAATCAGGCCTCCAGGTTGGTCTCGCTGATCTAGCGGAATGGCTGGTATGGTGCCAGCGAGAAGATTAGTAAAGCTTCTTCCTTCAGCTCCTCGCCAAGATCACATTGATAAATGAGTCGGAAGATGACGTCATCTTCCTGCCCGCATCCCTACGCCGGGCGTGCGCGAGGGAGTTGAAGAGGAAGCACTGAGTGCTCGCCTCACGCTCGTCTGACCGCCATCCGCCCGCTGGGGTCAGTAGCACCACTGACTTAGGAAATCCCAGCACTCCAAAGGTAAGGAGGCTGGGGGATTAAAATTAAAAAATGTGTGTGTGTGTGTGTTAGTGTGTGTGTGTGTGCTAGTGTGTGTGTGTGTGTGTGTTTGTGTGTTAGTTTGTGTGTTAGTGTGTGTGTTTGTGTTAGTGTGTGTGTTTGTTTGTGTTCGTGTGTGTGTCAGTGAGTGTGTCTGTTATTGGGTGTGTGTCTGCTAGTGAGTGTGTTACTGTGTGTGTCTGTTACTGAGTGTGTTTGATGTCTGTTAGTGAGTGTGTGTTTGTCAGTGAAAGTGTATGTTTTGTAAGTGAGTGTATGTATGTCTGTCTGTCGCAGAGTGTGTCTCTGTCAGTAAATGTGTGTGTCTGCTAGCTAGTGTGTATGCGTCTGTTCGTGAGAGTATGTGTGTGTGTCTTCAGCATTTACCTTTCTCCAGCGTCGGACTCCCTTGGCGCTGGGGATCCCTCCGCCTCTCAGCTCCGAATGCACACGCGCAGCAAGAGGCGCGCGCAAGCGCGCGCGCATTTAAACCGCCCATAGGAAAGCATTACTCAATGCTTTCCTATGGACGTTCAGTGTCTTCTCACTGTGATTTTCACAGTGAGAATCGCGGAAGCTCCTCTAGCAGCTGTCAATAAGACAGCCACCAGAGGCTGGATTAACCCTCAGTGAAACATAGCCGTTTCTCTGAAACGGCTATGTTTTCAGCTGCAGGGTTAAAACTAGAGGGACCTGGCACCCAGACCACTTCATTGAGCTGATGTGATCTGGGTGTCTGTAGTGGTCCTTTAAGTGTGTGTGCATACCGCGGTCGCGGGGTCGCAGCCCTACAACCACAGCGACCAGATGCCCACCGCCATGTGTTGCGGCCCCAACCCGCGCCGAGTAAGCGCGGGGGTGGGAGGGGGGGCCCATGGATCAATTTTCGCACCGGGGCCCCATGGGTCATGTGTACGCCACTGTGCTGAACTGAAACAGTTCTGTAAAGAGGAATGGTCAAGAATTACTCCTGATCATTGTGCACGTCTGATCTGCAACTACAGGAAATGTTTGGTTGAAGTTATTGCTGCCAAAGGAGGTTCAACCAGTTATTAAATCCAAGGGTTCACATACTTTTTCCACCTGCACTGTAAATGTTTACATGGTGTGTTCAATAAAAACATGGCAACATTTCATTCTTTGTGTGTTATTAGTTTAAGCAGACTGTGATTGTCTATAGTTGTGACTTAGATGATGATCAGATCACATTTTATGACCAATTTGTGCAGAAATCCATATCATTCCAAAGGGTTCCAATACTTTTTCTTGCAACTGTATATAGGTTTACTTAATCAGATCGTCCTTATCTGCTGACTATAACACTACAGATATTGCTAAAGGGCTCACAGTTATTGCTCTATACACACATATATTTCTTTGAATTTACAGAACACGTAGTAAAGGTTGTCTCAACATTTTTTTTTAATTCAAATCAACCATTCTGAGAAACCACAAGGGAAAGACGTTTAATATATATTTAATGCAGCCATTGAATAAAAAAACCACAGGAACACAGCTTATTTCTAAGATTGAGTACATACTGCATGATATTTATAGCTAGGTATAGTTTAACAGTAATGGGTATTATATATTCTTCCTACATAGTTTACATTTTAATTCTTAAGTATGAATCACACCTTAACTCAAAAAATGTATATCAGCAAATTAAATTAATTAGGGGGTTACATAAAATTTGCAACGTGTTATATAAAATGGTAAGAAACACTTCAGAGGATGCAATTAATGGCTGAAAATGGTTAAGCCATACATAATGAGACACTGGTGTCTAAAATATTCTCCACTGAATTACATCAATAGAAATTAATATTTATAAAGAACAATTATGCATTGTTTTTCCAATGCTAATAAAACTCGTATTTCCTTTTGTGATTTGTCTAAAATACCACAAATGCTTTGAGGGTAACTATGACATCATTCTATTTACAGAAAAAATCTGTACTTCTAGTTTATTATATCATTTCTTAGATCTCGTTATTATAACAAGTAAATAAACGAGAAACATGGTTACAGAATATAACTTATCATTTCATTGTTTGTTTTACATTTTTAAAAAAAGGAATATTTTATCATTTTTAATGCCATGTTCTATACGTAAAACAAGAGCCGTTGTCAGGATAATTTAACCAATAAAATTAGTCACTCTAATTATTATAACAATTGGTGCAAGACGTTTACTGATCCAGGCCTCCTCCATCCTGTTCACAGATTTGTAAAACTGAAACAGCTAAATGTACATAACCACTCATCTTGCTATGACTGGGAATGAGGGGAGCAAAACTTCACCCTAAATAGTACAAGATCTTGCTGTGAACATACTATGCAACTCCTCAGTGAATTGTGCAGGCTCTCCCATAGCTATATATGAGAAAGCCTGCACTTCAGCTGCATGATACCACAGCTGTAATTAGTTTAACCCCCATCATGATTCCCTTTTATTTCAGAAGTTCTGTCCTTAAGGGGTTAATTCATAGGCTGTGTATTCCTAATGCTGTAGTGTTCCTCTGCCTACTTGTAAGGAGGTCACCTCCAGGGCCAGGCTGGGAAAAAAAATTGGCCCCGGCATTTTTCAATCACAGCGGTCCCCTGAGAAGGGGGCGGGGCCAGAGAGGATGTGTTTTGTCATCACTAATGACAAGCATGCCCCCTCTCAAAGTGAGCATGTTGGTTGAAGAGGTCTAGCATGAGAAAAAGGCCCTATATTTGTTCTGCGCAGCGCAAGCAAATGTAATTATATGCAGGGCCAGCGCTTCCTATAAGGCTAACTAGGCAGCCGCTGTAACGGATCGCCTAGCACCCCGACTGGGTACCTCCATTGAAAGATGCTCCTAGCGCTTCCTGAGGACTCCAAGCACTGCAGCCGACACCACAATCACCGAACCAGAGAAGCGTTTACCTTCTCTCAAGCATATGAATGCTGTAGACAGTTGAATAGGAACCATACGAATAGGTTTACTCTCCTAGCAGTCAAACTGGAACAGCATACAATAAATCCTTCCCCAATAATGAGACGACACTTCACTTTGAGGGTTAAAACAGGAACTCCCTGTACTGTCACATACAGTCTCTTTTATTCCCAATCCACAAACATAGTACAGCCCACAGGGCGTTACAAAACAGCCAATCAATCCATACAATACACCCAGACACTCCCACACAAAATCCTCCCCTCTGGCTGTGATATGATTACTGAACACAATGGGTAATCTAATTATCACAGCCAGAGAAATACAGTTTCATAAAACACATCACAGGGACCCCAAAACATGCAATAACCCCATAAAAGTATATCCTTGGAACTGGGGGATCTGGGTGAACCACATATCCAAAATTCACCCAGATCCGTTCAGTACTTTGGAAAATACAGTTTAATGCAGATTCTGCAGAACATATACAGGCTAAATAAAAAATAATCACTGTATAATGTGTCCCCTGCTGTATAGTCCAACACCACCGCACGATGTCTCTGTGCAACAAATACTGGCAAGATGGCACCGTGTTGAAAAGTCCACACAGTGTCTGTGAGTTAAAATGGCCGCCATCCATTGTTCTCACCATGTGCTTCTGATACAGGAAATGGTGGCCACCCAGTAACTCCACAGTATGTCCCCAAATGGTTCTTAAAAGGGCCAGCAGCAGCACAACACAAATCCATTATGCCCAAATCATGTCTTTAAAGGGCAATACATCCCAGGGGCCATAGTCACATGGCAGGAGGCTGGCAACCAGGCTTCTCCAGTGCACAGTGGCGAGGTTGGTTCCGCCACAGCCGCCTAGGGAGGAGAGACCACTAGAGGAAGGGGGGAGGGGTGAGAAGAGACCACTAGGGGAGGGATGGGGGGGAGGAGAGACCACTAATGGAAGGGGGGGGAGAGGAGAGACCACTTAGGGGGAGACAAAAGAACACTAATGGAAAGTCGGGAAGGAAAAGAGAGAACACTAAGGGAGGGGAGGAGAGTATAGACCACTAAGGCCACAAAGGGGCAGAGGAGAGCTCTAAGGGATGGAAGGGAAAGCTCTATAGGAAAGGGAAGCTCTTTCACACTACGTGCACACACACACACAAACGCACGACACACACACAGAAACACAACATGTTTCCCTTACACACAGAGAAACCCAAAATAGAAACATCGAAACATAGAATGTGACGGCAGATAAGAACCATTCGGCCTATCTAGTCTGCCCAATAATTTTATTTTTAAATTTAGATTTTCATTAGTCCATGGCCATATCTTATAGTTAGGATAGCCTTATGCATATCCCACGCATGCTTAAACTCCTTTACTGTGTTAACCTCTACCACTTCAGCTGGAAGGCTATTCCATGCATCCACTACCCTCTCAGTAAAGTAATACTTCCTGATATTATTTTTAAACCTTTGTCCCTCTAATATAAGACTATGTCCTCTTGTTGGGATAGTTTTTCTTCTTTTAAATATAGTCTCCTCCTTTACTGTGTAGATTCCCTTTATGTATTTAAATGTTTTTATCATATCCCCTGTCTCGTCTTTCCTCAAAGCTTTACATGTTAAGTTCCTTTAACCTTTTCTTGTAAGTTTTGTCCTGCAATCCATGAACTAGTTTAGTAGCCCTTCTCTGAACTCTCTCTAAAGTATCAATATCCTTCTGTAGATACGGTCTTCAGTACTGTGTACAATACTCCAAGTGAGGTCTCACCAGTGTTCTGTACAATGGCATGAGCACTTCCCTCTTTCTACTGCTAAAACCTCTCCCTATACAACCAAGCGTTATGCTAGCATTTCCTGCTGTTCTATTACATTGTCTGCCTACCTTTAAGTCATCAGAAATAATTACCCCTAAATCCCTTTCCTCAGATGTTGAGCTTAAGACTCTATCAAATATTCTGTACTTTGCCCTTGGGTTTTTATGTCCAAGATGCATTATCTTGCACTTATCCACATTAAATGTCAGTTGCCACAACTCTGACCATTTTTCTAGTTTACCTAAATCATTTGGCTTATCCCTCCTGGAACATCAACCCTGTTACATATCTTAGAATTATCAGCAAAAAGACATACCTTACCATCAAGACCTTCTGCAATATCACTAATAAAAATATTAAAGAAAATGGGTCCAAGTACAGATCCCTGAGGTACCCTACTTGTGACAAGCCGAATATACTCCATTGACTACAACCTTCTGTTGCCTGTCGCTCAGCCACTGCCTTACCCATTCAACAATATTGGAATCCAAACTTAAAGATTGCAGTTTATTTTTTTTTTTAAATTTGAATTTTTTTTTATTTTGAAGATATCAACGTATACATTTACTCAGTATATGAGGTTCTGTTATCAACATAGTTATGCGTTACAATCAGTAGTACAACAAATTAAGAACGTGGTTATTCCTCAACTCTGTATTATTGTCTATCTAGCACCATGATATGGCTAGCACTGTGATTTGAGTAGTGGAGCCGTCCATGTAGGTATTTTGCATAATGACCCCTCTATAATACATTCCTGACAGTGCAATATATTCCCGACAATGCAATTTATTTGAGAGAGCGCAGCAGGATTAACGGCACCACATGTGTATAGTAAGGCCTATTGTGTATTTATGCAGTATCTACAATGAGGGCCTGCGTTAGAAATGCAAAGTGTAGTCCACGTGGACGTTTATTCTAGACATGCGAGTATGCGTTGTCATAGTTGGGTCATATGCTCAGTAGTGTAGTCTCTTTTGCTATGTGGGATTATAGTTGTACCATGTATTTGGCAATACTCTTCTCTCTGCATATACATTGTGTAACTTAGTAAGGTATTTATGCATTATACGAGGCAGTGTAGGATATAGAGTGGTGTAGGATATAGAGTAATGCAGCCCTTATGGTTATGCAGCATCTCTGGCAGCACCTTAGCTCTGATAATACAACAACACAGTTAATGCAACAACTCTAGTAGTGCGACAGCTCTGGTAATGCAACATTTTTGGCAAATTAACATCTCTGGTAGTGCAACAACTCCATTAGTGCAACCTCTCTATTGATGCAACATCTCTGCACTGCTATATCTCAGGTACTACACCATCCCTGGTTCTGCAACCCCTTGATTATGTAACATCTCTCAATATGCAACATCTCCAGCAATGTAATATCCCTGGTAACATTATATTAGGAAAATCTCTATTATGGTGGTGCCATAATACATTAGCCTATGAAATTTAGTATCGCAGTATATATAGTGTCGCTTCGCCAGCAGTTAGGCAGTCCATTCAGTCATGCCACTTATTAGTAATGCCATGTATGTAGGTGGGCGTGTGGGTCTCTACGTGGTCGTCCATGGAGAGCGTCCACTGGACAAGTGATGGGGCTTCAGGTGCGTGCCCTGCTTGTCGCTGTGTCGAAGTGTACGGTCGGTGGTCGGTGTTTGTAGGTCAGCAGATTAAGTCCGGTTACCATAGGAAGTCCCTGTTAGTGGTGGTGTTCTTTCGGTCCTTCTTCTCAGACGGTCTTGTGTCTGCGGCTCTGTGTGCAGGAGTCAGTCTCTTTATCTGAAAGTTGGGTAGTTTGCCTTGTGTGAGGTCAGCCCCACTGGGACTCTCTGGACGTTCGGGGCTCTTGGCTATCGTGGGGATGTCCCGTGCCGAGGGCAGACCCACTTTTTGCAGGAAGGGCTCCGGGTCATCTTCTGATGTCAAGACCACACTCTCTCCCTCTATTTCCATTAGGAGCATACCCTCCACTCCCCAGCGGAATCTCATTCCTGAGTCACGCAATTTCTTGGCTATAGGTGCCAGCTTTCGCTTCTCTGTGAGGACGGCGAATGGTATGTCAGGGAATATAGCCACTCTGTGTCCTCCATAAATGATTGCCCCCATTTCACGGGAACGTGCCATTATAGCTGACCTTATAGTGATATCTAGAGTCACCATGATGATGTCCCTGGGTGCTCCACTTGGGGCTGCCGCCGATTTCCGCACTCGGAATGCTGCGGAGAACCGCTGTCTGTCGGCATCTCCCTTCACTCCCATGTGTACCATCAGCTTGTGGGCGTAGGGTAGAAGCTGTTCATCGGTTATCGACTCGGGGACCCCTCGGAGACGGAGGTTTTTCCGCCGGTGCCTTGCCTCAATTGTGGTCACCGATCGTCTCAGTTGCTGCACCTGAGAGGTAAGTTTGTCCAGTCGGGTGTCCCCGGCCGTCCGATTATTTTCTCTGGCCGTCTCACGGCTTTCAAGTGCCTTAACTCTTTGGTTCAGCTCCCCCACTCCAGCTTGGACTTGCTTGAGGTCCGCACCCCATATATTCCTCATTTCTGCGAGGAGTCTGTTAATGTCCCCTTTTGTAGAGGGTGTCTCGTCTTCCTCCACTTCAGAGAGGCATGATGGTGTTTCGGACTGGGGGGAGGGTGTGGGATCTTCTTCGTCCTGCGAGGCCTCGGATTCCGCATGTGTGCGGCGTGGGTCCGGCGCCATCTTTACGGCCTGTGAGTCTGTCGGCCGCTCAAAGGAAGTTCTAATATCTCGCTGGTGGGAGCTCGTCGGTCCCTGTGCCTTCTTATTTCTGCGCCCCATGTCTCTATAGGGGGGATGTCTGCGTTTTGGAGTTAAATCTCTGGTTTTTGTGGCTATTAATATAGATAGTTTCTCAGTCCTGAGCGGAGCTCTGTAGTGAGACGTCCGTTCGGTATCGCTGCTAGCCACGCCCCCCCAGATTGCAGTTTATTGATAAGCCTTCCATGTGCATCAAAAGCCTTACTGAAATCTAGGTAAGCAATGTCTGTCTGCACCACCCTGATCTATTATTTTAGTTACCCAATCAAAAAAATCAATAAGATTAGTTTGGCATGATCTCCCTGAAGTTCACTACATTATATCCGTGTCTTTTTCCTTCCCTCCTCCATATTGCTCTGAGCATGGGAATTCCATCACAGGCGCTGCTCCCTGATCCTACTATTTACATCCATCGTACCACCAGAAAAGAAGAGACTCTGGTTTTTGGGAAGTTTCAGCAGCCACATACTACAATTACAAGTTCTGCTATTCCACCTACCCCTCTATTATTTTAGTTACCCAATCAAAAAAAATCAATAAGATTAGTTTGGCATGATCTCACTGAAGTAAGCCCATGTTGTCTCTGATCTTGAAATCCATGTGTTTTTAAATGTTCAACAATCCTATCCTTTAACATTGTTTCCATTACTTTCCCCACTACTGAAGTACGGCTTACTGGCCTACAGTTGCCCGACTACTCCCTACTACCTTTCTTGTGAATGGGCACAAAATTCGCTAACTTCCAATCTTCTGGGACTACTCCTGTTAACAATGATTGGTTAAATAAATCTGTTAATGGTTTTGCTAGTACATCACTAAGCTCTTTTAATAACCTTGGGTGTATTCCATCAGGTCCCATTGACTTATTTGTAGAGTTGAGCGGACACCTGGATGTTCGGGTTCGCCGAGTTCGGCCGAACTTCGTCAAAACGTTCGAGCTCGAACTTGACCCGAACTTGACCCCGAACCCATTGAAGTCAATGGGGACCCGAACTTTTGGGCACTAAAATGGCTGT
The DNA here is from genome assembly GCA_933207985.1 of Pelobates cultripes. Taxonomy (NCBI): domain Eukaryota; kingdom Metazoa; phylum Chordata; class Amphibia; order Anura; family Pelobatidae; genus Pelobates; species Pelobates cultripes. The sequence continues at coordinate 78,728,983 of OW240922.1, forward strand.
AAAAAAGTCCTGGAAAGGGCTAGAGGGCTGCAAAAGGAAGTAAAATGTGGGTAAGAGTCGGACAAGTGCCCTGCAAACAAATGTGGATAGGGAAATCACTTAAAATAACATAACATTCATGGCTGTGGACAGGCGGCTGCGCTTGTCTGTGATAACGCCCCCTGCCGTGCTAAACACATGTTCAGACAATACACTGGCTGCAGGGCAGGCCAGCACCTCCAAGGCACAAAGGGCAAGCTCAGGCCATGTGCCCAACTTGGAGACCTAGAAGTTGAATGGGGCAGACCCATCAGTCAGTACGTGTAGGCATGTGCACACGTACTGTTCCACCATGTTGCTGAAATGCTGTCTCCTGCTAAGACGTTCCATATCAGATGGTGGTGCTGGTTGTTGTGGCGTGCTGACAAAGCTTTTCCACATTTCGGCCATGCTAACCCTGCCTTCTGAGGTGCTGGTGGTGCCCCAGCTGCATTGGCGACCAATTCCTCCTCCTCTGCCTTCACCATTAAGCCCCCGGTGTCAGTTGGGAATGCCCTCAGCAGCGTGTCTACCAGTGTGCGCTTGTAGTCGCGCATCTTCCGATCATGCTCCAGTGAGGGAATTAAGGACGGCATGTTGTCCTTGTAACGGGGATCCAGCAGGGTGGCCACCCAGTGATATTATTATCATTGTTACTATTATTCCCCATTTTACACAAATAATTCATAAAAGAGGTGTATATCCTCCTCTTAATATTCGTCAGTAACCTTACACCCCACTTTTAGCCTGTGAATGGCTTGTATTGACAGATTGCACTGTCAATCACAATCTGGGAGTGACGATCCCCCTTCAATATGCCGTTCATGATTGAGTGGGGAAGCATAGCATCATAGGAGCCCCGCCCACATCACCACCCACTGTTACGTGGTTTGGGATGCGAACGTGGGAACACCGTAGGTGCGACCACCCACCATCACGTGACACGGCACGTCATCAGTGACGTTGGATCTGCACGTCACTGATGACGACTATGGGGATCCCCATTGTGATTGGTCGCTATACATTTTAAAAGTCCCGGGCTCCCCGGCTGACAATTTTTAGCCCCTGACGAAGGTGTGGTTTACACACCGAAATGCGTGTCGGGCGTTAGCTCATTCTGTTTTTCTTTTCACCTCACAATCTCGGGGAAACCTTTATTTCATTTAATGGGTGTTTAGACCCACTCTTTATTATTTTTCATTAGTGGTTCTTAGATGGTTGTGGCTACAGCAGATTAGGCAGTTCGGAACAATCAGAGTGTACCTTAGTGTAGAATACCCAGGAAGGCGCTGGAGGAGAGTTAGGACCATTAGGAGGTTTATATTAGAGTGTCTCTGTCTTCTCCTAAGGTTAACAGTCCAGCACCGTGGGGGAATGTTTGATGATTAGGGGGGCTCCGCTCATCATCGCAATACACTATTTCTTTTGGCTACTTTCCTCTGTTCTCAGTTCTCCATAGAAACGAATGAAGTGTCTGTGTGTGTTTTTCATAGATATTAGGGTAGCCGCCTCTGCAGACTTTTTACTTTATTTTTCAGCCTACATCTATATATTCAGAAAAGGGGTATTTATTTTCTTTTCCGCCCGCTGGCAATCTTATTTCGGTCCCTTTTTAGACCGTATATAGCCATACAGGGGGATTGTGATTTAGAGTTGCTCTGTCGGTTAACAAGAATCTAATAAAGACATTTGTCCATATTTTATTTATTTACTGCTGACAAGACACTAATCAGCATGATTAAATGCTGTTCCCCATATTGATGGTAACTATAACCACTAAGAATTTTTAAGTACATCTCCACATCCATTGTCTATTTACAATATTGCCAGCCTGAGATCTCCACTTTTCTTTGGAGGTTTTTTCTTTCGTTTTTTAGTTTATTAATTAGGGTAAAAGCCCAAGGTGGTGCTGGCACCACCACCTGACCAGTTAGTCACCCAAATTCAACCTCTCATACTCCGTTTTTTCATCTTTGGAGTAGATTGGTGAATATTAGGTGACCCAATCTCTATCTATATGGCCACCCAGTAATTAGCACAAGTTCGAATTTGGGCAACTCGGCAGTCCATGCGCAGGCACTGCAGCATGTAGTCGCTCATGTGTGCCAGGCTGCCCAGAGGCAAGAACAAGCTGTCTTCTGTGGGAGATGTATCGTCTGTGTCCTCCGTATCCCCCCAGCCATGCTCCAGTGATGCCCACGAGCTGGGTTTGCTTGCCACCCTGCTGTGAACACTGTTCCTCCTCCTCATCCTCCAGAACTGTTCCCTGGCTGGACAATTGTGTACCTGGCTTATGCTGGTGCAGGAACCCACCCTCCAAGCCACTTGTGAATAACTGGCCTGATAACCGTGGAAATTGCCACTCTTCCTCCTGTGCACACATCCTCTTCCATCATCGCCCGAAGCGTTGGTCAGCCACCCAATCTACTATCGCCTGTACTTGTTCTGGCCTCACCATTCGTAGAGGCTCGCACCTGAGGAAGGTGTTTCACTTGTGCGTGTACCTGGCACAGATCGACCACATACTCTCCCTGAAACAGGAGCTCCACCAACACCAGCAGCACCACATCCCATATTTGACGCTCTCCTCATTCTTTGCGTTCACCCACCAAACTAGCAGATGGTTTATGTCAAGCGACAATGTAACTGCCAATAGTCAACAATTGTTGTTTTTTGTTTTTTTTTAGTTTATTGGACTGCAAGAAATGCACCGCAGGCCGCAAATGTACTATTTTGCACCAAATTTTTTTAGAATTTTTCAAAGTGCGATGTAACCACAGTATTTGACAGTTCTATTTGATTCTCAGATATGGAGTGCACCGCAGGACGCAAATGTACTATTTAGCACAAAAAAGTGTGATTTTTTTTTAAACCAACAATGTAACAGTAGTATTTAAGGGTTTTATTAGACTGCAAGAAATGCAGTACGCAAATGTACTATTTAGCACCAAAAAAATTTCAGTATTTAAAAATGCTTAGATGTTGCCCACTGAGCTACCAGAACAGGATTAAAGTAATGTGCCTGGCACACATGCAGTTGCAAGTGCACTGCACTCTCTGAGGCACTGAGCTCAGGGCACGGTACAAAAATGTAGTATAGCACCCACAAATATAATCGCTGTAATTTGCAGATTCAACACCAGAATTCTTTCCTAATCTGTCCCTCACAGTTGCAGCATCCTCTCCCTACACTAATAAGAGCTCATGTCACGTGCAGTGCTACGTGACTCCAGCTTATATATAGAGGCTGGGTCACATGCTGCACTGGCCAATCACAGCCATGCTATTAATAGGCATGGCTGTGATGGCTTCTAAAGGCACACGAGTCAAACGCTTGTTGATTAGCTGCCCTGCAGCCTTTCAAAACGCGCCATTAAATCGCCGAACACCGAACTCCAACCCGAACATACACTGAAATGTCCGTGTTCGGGGTCCAAAAACCGTAATGTTCGGTACGAACCCGAACTTTACAGTTTGGGTTCGCTCAACTCTACTTATTTGTCTTTACTTTTAACAGTTGAAATAGAACCTCTTCCTCTGTAAACTCACATGTAACAAATGACTCATTTGTCCTTTTTCCTAACTGAGGCCCCTTTCCTACATTTTCATCTGTAAATACTGATCAAAAATATTCATTGAGGCAGTCAGCTAGACCTTTACCCTCTTCTACATATTTTCCTTCTTTTGTTTTTAATCTAACTAATCCTTGTTTTACTTTCCTTTTCTCATTTATGTATCTAAAAAATGTTTTGTCCCCTTTTTTTACTGACTGTGCTATTTTTTCTTCGGTGTGTGATTTGGAAGCTCTTATAACTTGCTTAGCCTCTTTCTCCTTAATCTTATAGATCATTCTGTCTTCCTCACTCTGTTTTTAATTACTAAATGCTAACGTTAAGTTTTTTACTGTTTTGGCCACATCTGCGCAGTACCACAGTGGTTTCTTGAATTTTTTGCTTTTTCTGAGAAGCCTAATGCAATTTTCTGTTGCCTTCAGCAGTGCAACTTTTAAATAATGCCATTTCTCTTGGACTCCTCTCCCACGTCCCCCCCTCCCGAGCCAGCGGCCGCAAATCAGTGCCTGTGGCCCGGTGAGGGAGATATTTGATCTCCCCACCGGCCCATAAGGCACACAGTAGGGCAATGGGTGGGAGTGTGCGGGTACATTAGGTTCTGCCTCGTTTATTAATATGAGTCCCCACCCGCAGGTCCACTATTAAACTTCTTGATGCCCTTTACAAGTCCACTGGCTGGGCCACAGACTGCCACGTACTGTTCCTGTCTGTGGATCATATCTGGCCATGGCTTCTGGTATTAGTTCTTTTTACAATTTTTGTTTAGTTTTTCTTGGTTTTTCTGTTTTCTCTTTATTCTGGGTTTTCTGGGTTCATTCCTTTATTCCGTTCCTGGAATTCCCAATCTCTTGGATTCATTTAAATGTTTGATTTTTGTTGCCACATCCGTTCCTTTGCCATTTATCCTTTTGTTTGCGTGTGTTCCTGCTAGCAGTGGTCTCATTCTTTTGCTCCTTTCCTTGCAGGTAAGTACTGTGTGTACTTTTTTATTATTGTTCTTTTAGTCATGCATAACTAAGCAGTTAGGACCCACCTTAATTGGAATACTTTGGCGCAGTTGTGGGCTGCAAACATCTTGTCTAAACCTCCAAAGTTTATTATGTATATAGTACTTAGTTAGTTCTACTTTTGTTTTGCCTTGTATCTCTTGTCTTGTTTTATTTGTCTTGTATTCCCAGTTCATGTACAGTTCTGTCCTGCCTTGTCCATGTCTGGTTCTTGTTTCCCTCATGTCTTGTGTTCATGTTCTGGGTTCTGCTTTCTGTCCTGCTCCGGTTCTGGGTTCTTCTAGTCTTGTCTTGTTATCGTGTTTGGTGCCTATTCTAGTCTTGCCTTGTTTCTAGTACTGGATACATATCTGCATATTATCAAGCTCCTGGGATCCGCAGTAGCTGCTTTAGGGTCCTGGTATGTGGCCGCACAAACCTTGGTGCTCAACACCAGGGGGCATGTGATTACCCTGCAGCAGACCTTGATTGTTCATTTCAACACTGTAATTCCTACCATCGTCAGGCATACTGGGTCCTGGTCTCCGGACCATCACCCCTGGCACAGACACACAGGCTGGGCCCCATGACACACAGGCTACCAGAGATACTCCAAGACACCCTCAAGAGAGAGATGCATATTCATTGGCACAACACATACAAATATACATTCCAGACAATTTCATGGTATACACACAGTTACAGATGCACACTGTCAAACATACACAAACTCCAATACATACTGCTAATACTGCTATTTACACACACAATACAAAACAAACATTTGGCTTAACATACACACACACACAATCACACTGATAAATATAAACACACTGCTACAAATCCCTATATTACACATACATACATTGCTGAACACAAACCCAGCTCTATATATATATATATATATATATATATATATATATACACACACACCCTACTACATACACAATTCTACACATATACAGTACTAGACACACACAAAACAGTAACACATTAGAAAGTATATTTTATCCTACATTTAAGTTACCATTTTGCAGTTAGAGGTTGGATTCCCTGGGGCGAGAGTAGGCCGGTACAGGGCTACAGACTCCTGGCTCCTCCGTTAACCTTCACTGCCTCCATGAGCACTGTGGGAGGAAGTGAACTGACTGAAGGTTAGTCAGTAATGTCCATGACGGGCCAAATCTGTTGGAATACTGCAAAACAGTCTGCTCCATGCATGCCCCACTGCTCAACCAGAAACACTGGCTTTCACCCCCTGATGGAGGCCATGCCCACCTGTAATCCATGGGTGGTGGCTGTGCGGACATTAGATCCAACCATTTATTAATATGAGAGCCCCAACCCACCATGCATGGGTGTGGGCTGAGGGAGACATGCATGGTGGGTTATCAATTTGATAGCCCCCCCACTTGTGTGAGCTGGAGTAGGGCCTGTTCCTTATAATTAAAACATCAACAGGTGGGGCAATGTGGACACTAGGTCCAAAGATATAACCAAGTAGTATGACAAGAAATGGAAGATTATTTATCTAACTCCCAGTCACTAGTCTTTTATTACAGTGAGCACTTACAGGCTGCTCACTGTTTAGCAGACATACCCCCCACTTGCAAAGTCTTATACTAATGTGGGGGATGCTAGGGAAGAGTGGTACTTGTAAAGGGTATTAGGAAGGGGGTGGCTGTGGGGGATATTGGCAATTGTGAAGGGTACTGTGGAAGAGAATTGTTTCAAGGGGTATTGGGTAAGTGGGTGGCTGTGGAGGATATTGAGGAAGTTGGGAGGCTGTGTACAGTAGTGTGGAAGGATGGCAGTTTTGCAGATGGTAAAGTTGAAACGTCATGAAGGCTGCCACTACACCTGTATGGTATGCGATAATCGTTAAACTTTTCTTTAGGCTGAAAGGTATTTTTGTAACCAAGCAATATCCATGAATGCAGGAGTAGACCATAAAAACGGTCAGTGTTTTTAGCCAGGACCATCTACTTAATGACTGCATTTTAACAACAAATATGGAAACAAGGCCTACCTGAGTTTCCAGATAGCATTCACATTTTAATTAAAAGGTAATAACCAGATTTCTTCTCGAAGAAGCAAAGAATCACAATCATTTCAATTTCACAAGTAAAAATATTACCCAACGCATTTTGGGGATACGTATATTTTTTATTTATTTTTTTAAACTTGGAAATATGGTGAAGATAACTTAATTTATTTGTGTTTTTGTTTTGTTCTTATATTGTTGCTGATTGTCTCAGGGTTAAAGTTTTGTCACAGGAATATTTTTGAGTCTCAGGAGAGCAGAGAGAGAACTTTCTACCAAAAATTATGTATAAAGCAAAGTATGCTTTGCCATACAAGAAACGTGGAATATTTTACAACCTCTTCAATTTTCAGTGCAAGGCAGCAGAATACAATCCATAATCCATATTCTCTTCCGCTCGATACAAAACAAATCTAATAGAAACTTGCAAGATATTTAAGCAAACAAAATTACTCTGCTTACTTTTTCTGTTAGAATAACTCTTCTAAATGTATTACTGGGAAATTGAAAAGTGGAACACTTGCAAGTTTGAGTGCTCATTACAGGCCTGTTTCCTGCATTATCCCTTTCCATAATGCTATTTATTTTCTTTGTTAGCTTTAAGCTTTCACTGCAATGAGGTCAGTGAATAACACGCTACGGTACTAAGTAATTACTTGATTTTTTTGCTGTTTAGGATGAACAAATTAAGTGTAAAAAATATTTTTCACACATATGTTTGTGATTTCCTATTCAAAACTGAAAAAAATATATTTTTATATCACATTTAGTTTTTTAAATTATATTTTAAAAATGTTTTTATATCTTTATTTTTTTTTCCATACAAAAGACATAGAGTACAAAACATTTATATAAAATACAATTGCTTTAGAATCAACATGTAGTTTTACAATTTTGCAATTAGTAGATATAAGGCACAAAGCCCTATGGATTATTCCTTGGCACCTCAAAACAATTAAACAAAAAAAAGAAAAAGGGGAAAAAATGTTTTCTTTGCTCATCGATAATTTGATATCTGTTGTAATTAAAGTTAATGTTCGGGGGTTTTCTGCGTTATATAGCTTATTACCATGCTATGTATCAATAAAAAGAAGCCATCTTTTCAAACTATTTGATGTCTTGTTATTTGAGCTCGTAATAATGCCATTCTCCATCTTTAATTGGTATGTTACTTGGTTTTTAATATTGAGCCATGTAGGTATTTCTTGTTTTTTTCCAGTTCCTTGCTAATACAATTTTAGCTGCCATCAGAATATTTATAATTAAGTATTTAGATATATTATCAATTTTTGGCCATGTTAGATGTAAGAGAAATGCTTCTAGTACAAAATGTATCTGTGGTAGTTTTACATTCTTAAACAGGTTATCAATCATTTCCCAAAGTGTTTTAAAGGGACACTATAGTCACCTGAACAACTTTAGCTTAATAAAGCAGTTTTGGTGTATAGAACATGCCCCTGCAGCCTCACTGCTCAATCCTCTGCCATTTAGGAGTTAAATCCCTTTGTTTATGAACCCTAGTCACACCTCCCTGCATGTGACTTGCACAGCCTTCCATAAACACTTCCTGTAAAGAGAGCCCTATTTAGGCTTTCTTTATTGCAAGTTCTGTTTAATTAAGATTTTCTTATCCCCTACTATGTTAATAGCTTGCTAGACCCTGCAAGAGCCTCCTGTATGTGATTAAAGTTCAGTTTAGAGATTGAGATACAATTATTTAAGGTAAATTACATCTGTTTGAAAGTGAAACCAGTTTTTTTTTGTCAATCATAGCCAGGGGAGGTGTGGCTAGGGCTGCATAAACAGAAACAAAGTGATTTAACTCCTAAATGACAGTGAATTGAGCATTGTGACTGCAGGGGAATGATCTATACACTAAAACTGCTTTATTTAGCTAAAGTAATTTAGGTGACTATAGTGTTCCTTTAACTTTGTCGCATTCCCACCAAATATGGGTAAAGGAGCCTTCTGAAAGTTCACACCTCCAACAGGCATTACTTATAACAGGATAGATATTGTTCAATTTCTTGGGGACCATATACCATCTGTGGATAATTTTATATTGAATTTCTAGGAGATTTAAACAGTGTATATTTAGTTTAAGATCTGTCTTTACTTTATACCATTCCTTCAGTTCAAAAAGGTCTCCCTATGTCTTGCTCCCAACTTTGGAAAGATTTTGGCTTTACATCTATTTATTTATAGCTATCAGTCCCGTGTCTAAAATGTTTGTGCTATTATTATCTCTATATAGAACTTCTTGAAGTAGCTCTTCTGGTTTTTAATTTAAAAATTCCTAACTCTTAAGTATACAAAAATATATTTTTGACTCCGATTGTATTCTTGAGCAAGGCAATGAAAGGATTTAACTTGTCCGTTATTTAGGTGGTTATCTACCTTGGTTATCCCTTTCACGCTTCATTCTTTAAGGTTAATATCTTGTATTTTATATTCCAAAATCTTTATTGGTATCGACAATATTCTTAATAGATTAAGATTATTTTTATTAAGAAACTGTTTCCAAAATTTTAGTAGATTCTCTACGATTAAGTTTGAAGATGTGGGTCTATTGTTCTTACTATCTACCCATAGAATACAATTTAAATCAACATTATTGAGATCTTCCATTTTATACCATGCTTCGGGAAAAAACTATTGATCACACCATTTCTTTAGATGTAAAATCATAGATGCATCATGATATCTATTAATTCATGCCTCCTTTTCTGCATTCCTTGAAAGAGCAGATTTTGCAATTCTCTGTCTTTTAGAAAACCATATATAGTGATTAAAAACCCTTTGTATTTCTCTCAGCCACTTTTGGGGGAAAACTAACAGTACCATCCTAAATACATAGGTCCATTTAGGGAGGATATAAGATCTTATTATGTTTATTCTGCCCCACCATGATAGTTCTTTAAACGACCATTTGTTAAGGTTTTCTCTAGTTTGAGCTAATAAATTTTGAAAATTAGATTCTAAGATTTATTTAGGGTCTTCTAATATTTTAATACCCAAATAATACTTTTTTATAAAATATTTTACCAGGAAAGATACATTGAGATTTCTCTCATTTTCAAGTATGTCCTGGGTCCACAAAACATTGCATTGTTACAACAGGGTACAATAAAATACAAAAACAATATTAATACACAATATATACAAAATTTAACATGGAACAGGTAGGAAATATATAATCACCCATGACACGTGCATCCTGTTTTGAGGTATGTAGAGAGGGATCTCTTAAAGGACTTTAGGCTTGGGGAAGATTTTAAAGTGTGCGGGAGGTCGTTCTACAATTGCAGCGCTCTGTAGGAGAAGGAGGATCGGGCCGCTTTCTTTTTGTATTGAGGTAGACTAAATAAAGTGTTGGTACTAGATCGGAAGTTATAGGAGGTGGGAACAGCCAAGGAGAGCATTTTGCTCAGGTAGGGTGGGAGTGTCCCAGAAAAGCTCTTAAACACAGGGCTGGAAAGATGAAGGGTGCATCTGGATTCCAGCGACAGCCAGTTTAGCTCTTTTAGCATGTCACAATGTTGGGTCCTGTGATTACATTGTAGCACAAATCGGCAGAACGAGTTATACAACGTATTGAGTTTATTGATGTGGGATTGCGGTGCAGATGCATATACTACATCCCCATATTCAATGATTGGCATCAGCATTTGCTATACAAGCTTTTCCTTTACCGAAGGGCTTAGGCAGGATTTGTTTCTGTACAGGGCACGTAGTTTTGGATAAAGTTTTTCTATGTGGAGGCCAAAAGATAGTTTGGGGTCTAACAACATACCCAAGTATTTGAAAGAGTGGACTGTGGTCAGTTTGCTATTTGAATTTGTTTTGATGGATAGGTGGGAATCGTGTAATTTGTGTAATTTGTGTAATTTAGGTATTGTTCCAAAGTTCATTGGGACGGTTTTGTCAGTGTTTAGGAAGAGTTTGTTTTTTGCGATCCACTTTTCTACCTCTGTAAACTGGTTTTGGAGCACAACCTCAAGCTGTGGTAGCTCGGATTTGCTTACATAGATTACCGTGTCATCTGTGTACATGTGTACATTTGAGGATTTGCAGACATTAGGCAGATCATTTATAAATAATGTAAATAGTAGGGGGCAGAGAATGGAACCTTGGGGAACACCACACGTGACTGCGAGAGGGAGGGAGTCGCTGTCAGAAATGGACACATATTGCGAGCGATCTGATACATACGATCAAAACCAGGTTAGCAAACAATCACCAATACCTGAGTTTTTGAGTTTATGCAGTAGAATGTCGTGGTCTACCGTGTCAAAGGCCTTTGCAAAATCAAGGAAAATAGCTCAAGTTAGGTCTCCTTGTCCCATGCCAGTTTGGATGTCATTGCAAACTTTTAAGAGGGCAGTTGTAGTGGAGTGATTCTGGCGAAAGCCCGATTGATCAGGTGTCAGATAGTTTGATTGTTGGTTATACTCACATAGATGCATATGGACACATTTTTGTAAGATTTTTGACAATACTGGGAGCAATGATATCGGGCGATAGTTAGAAACCAAAGTAGTGTCACCACTTTTATGGATAGTTACTACTCTCACAGTCTTCCAAAGTTTGGGTATGTATCCAGACACCAAGGATTCGTTAATTAGGGTTGCGACGGGTTTAGCAATTGCACTGAGCTTCAACAGCATTGCTGGGATTTGATCAGGTCCAAACTGGTTTTTCATTTTTAGATTATGTAGGTGTTTTTAACAACACTAATAGGTACAGGTCTAAAAATTAACTTGTCTATTGGGCCTTTGCAAATTTAGTGGGGCCTGATCCACATTTATAGGTTCATGATGCGTGCCATTTATTAGCTTGGCAATCAGGGCAGTGGAGCATTCAACAAAATAATTGTTAAAGGCATTTGCTACATCTAAGGGAAGTTGCAGGGTTTGGTTATCCACTTTGACAGTGGAGGGTTGGGAGTGGATTGGGGGAGTTTGTAATTTATTTATGACATAATTTATTTATGTGGGGCCTGCCATCCACTTGAATATATTTAGATCTTAGAACATTTTCTCTCTTTTTATTAATATTTAATAACAATGCTGATGATTTAGACATATTTAATTTGTAGTTAGAGAAACTGCTGAATGTTTGCATCGCTTCTAATAAGGTCGCTAGAGACTCATCTAAGTTTTTTATTATAACTATATCATCTGCATGGGCACAAATATTGGTCTGTTCTTGATAGGATGAGTTTATAATTACATTATCTCTTATGCGTTGTAGCAGAGGTACTAAGGTTAAAATATATAAAATGGGAGACAAGGGGCACCCCTGCCGAGTCCCATTTCTTATATTGAACCAAGGGGATTTTATTCCCGGGCCTATTATTCTGGCCAAATCCATATAAATTCAGCATTTCATTACATTCCCAACTGACCCTATCAAAAATCTAAATTAAAAAAAAGGGCCAGTTGGGATATATCGTCTCTTTTCGACCTAAGGAATCTATAAGTCTTCTCATGTTTTGAGTTGATGATCTAGAGGTCACAAATCCTACCTGGTCTCGTTAAAAGCTTGGCTGGGAATTCGCCATCCTCCACCCACCCTGGACCCAAGACAAGGATCCAGCTTCCAGTTGGTGAACCTCTCCTCCAAGAGAGCGTAACAGGAACAGCTCTTAAAAGAGCTTAGTGATTATAATTCCAGGGGAGTATAGTGATATAGCAATCCCCAGGGTAGATGCAGCCTTTTCCACCACACATGAGACGAGGCTCGAAGTTGAGGATAAAACAGGAACTCAATCTTAATGGAGGCACACTGGCCTTTTATGCAGGTTTCCCAACAAAGGTGACGCCCAGGTGGACCTTGTTGGGCACAGGGACACAAAGTGTACAAGCCAATTAAAACAATGTGACAATGAATGACTCTCCCAAATACAGTACACAATCCCTCCCCTCTGCCTGTGATATAATTAAGGCAGATAATGCATTCACGTAATTATCCCCAGGCAGAAAAACCCCCACAAATTTTTATAAAGTCCAATAAGTACCCCAAAATACAAAATATCCCCATATAGTCAAATTCCCTGATAGCCTGGATCTGGATAAACAACATATCCAAAAATCACCCAGATCAGAGCAGAGGTTCAGGAAATTCCTGGAAGTCTCTTTTTGCCCAACCACACACATGGTTTCATGCCCAAAACAGTTCCAGAGAATAAGGCTGTGCGGCTGGTCTATTTTAAACAGTCAAAGTACCGTTCGAATTAGCGAACGGAATGGTGAATGACAATAGTCATGTGTATCCCTTGTTCGTAGGCTTCGACTCACCGAATGCCGTTCAACGTTTTATTTGGGCAATTTGCTAATTATTATTTTTTTTTTAAATGAACCATTGGAGACTCAGCGTAGTTGAAATATATACAGAACCCCTTTTGTAACATATAAGAGTTACATATTTAAACTGTAATCCTACCTAACACCATTAGCCAGGTGATTACGTTTTAGCTGATGGTCTAGAAAACTAGTCTAAGGTATTTTCTCACTGTAAACTGGCTACTAGGTTATGGCCTAGAACGGCATATATTAGTATGCATTATACTTCATTGAATTTGAAGTGTTTTAGTGTTTTGGACAGGATTCTACACTGAGTTATTTCTGGCTGATATATCACTGGTCCATTTCTCTGGGCATACATTGTGTGCACAAAGTTACTGTAGTGGAGCCTTAGTCCTAGCAGGGCCTTTCCTCTGCTGGATCTCCAAGAGTAGAATCAGGAACAAGAAAATGCCAAGTAAATAGCCCACCTCCTCCCCAGCAACTGGACAACAGTTCTGGGAGTACAGCTGACTTTATTTCTGCCACACACGGCTTTTATGCATTGCGCCTAGCATGGGGTTTCCAAGTCAAGAATACAAGGTTTTCTTTCCCATGAGCCTCTGTGTTTGAGAGATAATTGAGATCCAATTACTATAATTAAAATGTCTTTAAAATACAGAAGCTTGCATCTATTTTTAATATATCCCCAACAGTAAAGGAACCCCACAAAAATCATATTCCTGAATAGTTCTGAACCAAGCGCACAACATATCCAAAAAGCGCTCAGATCGGTTCAGTAGAATGAAAGTTATCGTCAAACACAATTTTGACAGGTTGGCTTTTGGAGGTTCCTGTGCAAACACCAATGAACGCTCACTCTGGCTGCTATGGAGCGAATGCTACCCCTGTTCAGTAGATCCAATCTGCCGTTGTCCAGGTTGTAGGGAAGTGGGACGGGCACCTGTACCCAGGGCCGCCATCAGGGGGTGACAACCATGGCGGTTGTCGTGGGCCCGGCGGTCCTGGGGGGCCCGGACTGCTCTGGCAGTCCCGGGCCCCACTTTCCCTTTCTGCACACATAGATAGCGAATATCGCTATGTGTGCAGCTGAGGGCCGCCCGCTCCCTGTTACCGCAGAGGGGGCCCAGCACACTGCCTGTTCTCCTCTCTTCTCTCTTCTAATAACTCTCGCGAGACCCGCGGCCTTCTGAGCGTTGCCATGGCAACGCTCCGCACGGCACACAGGCCGCGCATCTCGCGAGAGTTATTAGAAGAGAGAAGAGAGGAGAACAGGCAGTGTGCTGGGCCCCCCTCTGCGGTAACAGGGAGCCAGGTGGGGCCCCCATGCCACCGGACCATCAGGGAATGAATCTCCCCCCTCCCTGGACACAGGTAAGAAGCAGGGAGGGGGAGAAACATTTAATTAAGGGGGGGACCTTGTGCTTTGTCAGGGGCCCCAAAATTTCTGATGGCGGGCCTGCCTGTACCATCCTTGCCCGGGTTCATGGAACGCGAGGCCGAAAACCGTTCCAGGCGCTCGACGACCAAGTACCGCTGTCTGCGTTCGGGAGACATAATGGCAGCCATCCAGGGAAAGCACTCAAGTGATGGTGTTAAGTCGTTTATTTGTGGTTAACAACCACGGGAGGTCAGTGTTCACTGGGGCATAACAAAGGACCACACACAAATCTTTTGGGAGATGAACAAGGGGGTACGGACAACCGAACATAATAGATTCGAATCTGCTACACCTTGTAATTTATAAATCAAGAAGCAAAGTACATAAACACAAAATATCGACTTTCCCATGAGCCTCTGTGATTTAAAAGAGAAAATTGAACTCCAATTAGTATAATTCAATTATCTCTCAAATACAGAAACTTACAGATATGTTCAAAATCATATTCCCGAATAGCCCCGATCTGAGCGCACAACATATCCAAAAAGCGCTCAGGTGTCAAGTCTCAAGTTGTTAATTTGTGGTTAACAGCCAGGGTAGGTCGGTGTTCACTGGGGCATAACAACGAACTGTCAGCCCTCTCCCACTTACTTTATCAGTCCGCCGATCTGCTGACGCGGGGATCGGTCAGACCACCGCTCCAAAGCTGGAAGAGGATCCACTCAGCCACAGGGACGCCGGTCATATTTGCCTGCCCCTTTTAATGATGCGGCGCATGCATGCTGGCGTCATGAAGTCAGGAGAGCTCTATACAGCAGAGCTCAGCGCACACGTACCTTTTGGGGGTGTGGCAGAGCTAACAATGCCCCCAATCAAATAAAAGCCCAGTCTGCCCTAAACACAGTGCCCGGTTGTGGTTCCTAGTGTGCCTTGTGTCACTAGTGTCCCTTTTAGTGCATTCTTGTAACCCTTTTGTGATAGTTCTTTTTGGTTTTTGGTTTTGACCCGGCTTGCTCTCGACTATTCTGATTTCTGGTTTCCCTGACTCGGCTTCGCTCCTCATTATTGTGCATTTCTGGCTTCCCTTGACCTTGGCTTGTTTCTGACATTTCTTGTAGTTATCTCTTTTATCCGGCCATTCTAAGGACCAGCTTAGGGACTTTCTTTCTGTCTATATTTCTACTGGTGGTTTTCTCTCTGCGTCTTGGGTTAAGTATTACAGGAACAAGGGGGTACGGAAAACCAAACATAGGGAAATGGAGTCTGCTACAATTACCAGTCTACCCTAGGCTACTGACAATATTCTTGCTTAATTGCATTTTGCAGAGTTGTGTTGACTTACAATGGTTCCGTCATTTCATTTTTTTTTCCATACACATATATACCTTGAGAAAAAACGGTCTATATATTGCTTTAATAAGTTTCTGCTTAGCATCCTTTGTCATTTTATATTAGCTTACAGCAGCTAATGAGACCTGCTAAAAGATGAGAAGTGAAAGGCTGCAATGTAAAGGAAGGAGACATTTGGGTATACATACCTTCTCCTCTCCTTCTAACCCAGGTGCCAACATGCTGCAGACATGTCCCTCTGGAGTGGTCTTTGTAAAAATGCATTGAGCTTTTCAAGGTACATCACCTTGGTCAATTTCTGAGTAAGCTAAGGTCACTTTTGGAGCATCTTCTCCATAAACGGTATACGATGGGGGTCAGGTCACACTGCACTGCAATTAAACCACTGATCTATCAGCTGAAAGGTATTTTTGCACTTCTACTTTACAGACAATAGTCAGTGATGATTCCAGATCTGATATTCACTGGCAAATATTCTATGTTCACAGGAACAAAAAAGAATATTAATATTAAATGCTCTGGCTCAAGGTCAGACAATGTAACAGATTTTCTCAAGCTGCATCGTGTTTCAGTATAAATTGTAATATCTGAAAAATAATCTAGTTCCTTGTAAAAATGATGCATGGTTAGGTACTCTTATATACAATCTATTTGTGGCATCCATAGCGATTGACATTCATTCCTTTATGAAAATGTTGGCAGGTGGTTTAACAAAGAGCTCATATGTCAGTCATGAAAAACTTTAAAATGGAAAAAGCGTTGATCATGATTTACAGCGGAGCTAAAAATAAATTCTGTTAAGAGACAAATGACAAATTGCTTAGTGAAGGTGATATCTTCATCTGCTATTTTTTCTTTCTAATGCTAGCTGTAAGGACCCTGCAAGGTATTTCTTACATATCTGGAAATTGAACAAATTCAATTACAGTTTAATATTGCAACAAAATCAAAAAGCTAGGTACATAGGTAAACTTATTTTATGGTAGCAATCCAAAATTGGAAACAGGTAATTTCAGGTAATTTTGAGCGCATATTGATTATATTTTTTTTAAATGTGAGCAATTGCAGGTCAAGTCACAATAATTTTAAGTTTAAAAGGACACTCTAATAATAAAGCTTTAATTCATTTGCTAGATTTTTGGCCTCATTAATGCTGTATTTTTTGCAATGGTCAAATCTTTAAATTTTTTGCACAAAAAAATAAATAAAAGTAATGCAGAACCCTACATCAAAAGCCTGCTTCCTTATGCACATCTTATGTCAGAAAGACTTTCTTATCAAATGTATGTACACAGTCTCAGCCCCAACAGCACTGAGTGAGCTGCATTTAACACACAAACTGGCTGCAGAGTGCAAACAGTCAGAGGAAGTATGATCAGGAATCCTCTACCTATCAGAATGCATACTAACAGGGCAGGTGCGATTTGCCGCCCTAGGCAAAGATCCATTTTTCCACCCCCTCATGCCCCTCACTCACTAACAGACACACAGACACACACTGACTGACCCACATACACTCACTCACTGACAAGCATACACTCACTCACTGACAGACATACACTCATTGACAGACAGACCGACACACACACACACACACACTCACTGACAGACATACACTGAATGACAGACACATACAGACACTCCCTGACAGACATACCCTCACTCACTGACAGACATAAACACACACAGACACTCACTGAGAGACTCACAGGGCTTACCTGAGTTGGGAGTCCGGCAGGCAGAGACATATGCTCACCCTTGCAAGTAAACACAGGCCGAGGTAGTCAGGGAAGAATTCACCTGGCCTGTGAGTCGGTACACGGGGGCTGTGCAGGATAATTCTCCAAGTCCAGGTACAGGAACGGAGAAAGCAGGAGAATCATTGTGGGAAGCCAAAGGTCAGAGGATGCTAGAAATCAGAATGAACGAAGTAGTGGCCTAGAGGTAGCCCCAGGACTACAAAGTACCCAGGTTCAAATCTGCTACTGGGCACTCCTGGGGCGACATTGTTTGGCACTCTGGAAGTTGCGGTTGGAACAGTGACAGTACCCCCTCCTCAAAGCTGCCTTTAGGCGAGAAGAGAAAAGTATCCTCACAGACTTTTTTTCTTTGACTTTCTGGTCTTGGAGTCACCAGCTTGAGCGGTCTTGATGTCTTGCAGTGCCCTTTCAATGTCTTGCAAGTGTTCTGTAACCACTAGAGTTCCATCAGATGCGCAAGTGTAGCCAGGATGAGGATTTTTCTTCACAGAACAAGTAGCAGATGTTTCAGGTACTACTGGAGAGAGGTTAAGGTTGGTCATGGATTTGGTGCAAGTGGCAAGTACCTTGATCCCAGGAGTCTTATTCTTTGAACCTTTTCCCTTAGGTACATTACCAGGAGCAGAGTTTGTGGCTTTCAAAGCTTTTTCAAACATCACCAAATCTGTTTTGCGAACCATGGTACCATTGGAGGCATAGGTACAGTCCGTAGGTAACTCCTCTTTAGGTTGATAGGAAGTGGTGATGGTACCAGCTTTAACATGAGTGTTTTCCTGCAGAGGTTCAGACTTCTCAGGAGTTCTGGGTATGTTATTCACCAAAGTCTGAGTACCCTTCTGTGTCACAGAATGGGGACATGGCTGGCAGCGACCGTGGCAGCTTCTAGACAGTGTTTCTGAGATGACTGTATAAGTCCGTAGGGCACCCAATAGAAGAGGTCTTTGCCTAGGTGGACGAATTGGGCAGAGAGAGAGATGAAATGTCCTCTTTCTCCACAGTATAGGCATAGGCCATGGGCTCTCTTATGGTCTTTTTCCTTTAGAGGCAACCTAGTCCTGGTAAATCCGATCTCCATAGGTTCCTCCCTGTCTAATGAGGTGCTATTGCTAGCTGGAGTACACTCAGGGTAACAGGACAGGTTCCTGGAAGTGGGTTCATGCTGGAACGAGACGGGAACTTGATAAGTTTGTACATAGTCTTCTTTAGGTAACCAAGCTCTGCGGGTACTTACAGCCGGTTTGGGAGTTTCTTTCTTAGAAGCCAAGCACTGCAGACTTAATGACTCCCAAGTGTCCAAGACCGTACTATTCTCTTGCAGCTTCTGGTATGCCCAGACCTTAATCCGTCCAGAAAGTACATTGATAGCAGAACGGACCTTGATAAAGTCGGTGACGTCGGTTCTGGAAACAGGAGTTCACAGTCCATCTTGAACATCGAGAAGGTGGAACAGGAACCGTTGAACCGGTCAGGCAGTATAACATAGGGTTCTGGATAAGCAGGTTCCGGGGCTGGGTGTACTGTGTCTTTAATAAAAAAAAATTCTCACTGCAGCTCCGAAACAGTCTTGGCCAGGCTGGACACTTGCTGGGACAGGGGTGAGCACATCTCTGCAGACTCCATATGGTCAGTTCCTTATGTCAGGGCTTACCTGAGTTGGGAGTCCGGCAGGCAGAGATATATGCTCACCCTTGCAAGTAAACACAGGCCGAGGTGGTCAGGTAAGAATTCACCTGGCCTGTGAGTCGGTGCATGGGGGCTGTGCAGGATAATTCTCCAAGTCGCAGTAGAGGAACGGATAAAGCAGGAGAATCGTCATGGGAAGCCAAAGGTCAGAGGATGCCAGAAATCAGAATAAACTAAACAACAAGCCAAGGTCAAGAGTAAACTGGAGCACACGAAACAGCAATATGGTCACCAGAGTCAAGTAACTGACCCTGCCTTCTGGGCGAGGCAGGGTTATATACCTGGCTAATGAGACCATCAATATCAGATGTACCAGGAGTAACAGGAGTAATTCCAATACATGTTCAGTGCTGGATACAAGACAGGGCTAGATGCTGACATACTGAAGCTGAATAGATGCTTAGAGGTAACATCACAGCCCCAGGACTACAAGGTACCCAGATTCAAATCCGCTACTGGGCACTCCTGGGGCGACATCGTTTGGCACTCTGGAAGTTGTGGTGGGAACCGTGACACAGACACACACAGAGGCAGACAGACACACACACTCACTGACATACATTCACTCACTCACAGACAGACATAGTCACACACTCACTGACACAGACTCACACAATTAAGGCCCATCCTGCCTCTCTACCTCTCTGGGGACCAGTGAAGGGCAGCTCCTCACTCCTCCAGCGCGCTTTTTAGTATGCCTGGGCTGGAATTACGTCATATTCCGGCTCCCGGCACCACAGAGGGCATGCAAGGGAGGAGTGAGAGGCTGCAAGAACAGCCTCCCTCACCGCCTGGCTTCTCCTTAGCCCTCTTCTCCATTCACTGGCATTTGTTGGCAGAGCAGGCACCTGCCATCAAGGTAAGCAGGTGCCTGCTCTGCCTTACCTAGCACAGCTTCAGATGGTCCCCCTGTGACAGGGCTCTTCTCGGCGCCCCCATCTATGGGCACTTTGAGGATCAGCCGGGCGCTGGGGGGGCAGCTCAAGAGCCGGGCGCCCAGTGCTGCGGCCCCATACATTAACCTTATGCTAGCTCTATCCCTACAACTAAACTTTTAGGGTTGTGCTCAGTGCTGGGCAGCTGACAAAGCACAGAACTAACCATAATAGGCACAGGGCATGCAAGGATTCCCTGCCAGGGTCTGTTCAGACCTGAGACTCTCCCTTAAAGAAGCTATATGATTAGAATCACTGTTGCTGGCCATGATTGTTCAGCAGCAATGTTCTCAATGCATTTAAATACAGTCATTGGAAAAAGAAAGTACACCCTCTTTGAATTCTGTGGTTTTACACATCAGGACATAACAATCATCTGTTCCTTAGCAAGTCTAAAAATTAGGTAAATATAACCCCAGATGAACAACAACACATGGCATATTACATCATGTCATAATTTATTTAACAAAAATAAAGCCAAAATGGAGAATCCATGTGGGAAAAGCTAAGTAGCAGGCAGTTGCTGCTAATCAAATGCCCTTTATTAATTGGTCTTCAGTAAATGTGACCATCTCTATAAAAGCCAACGTTATTGCAGTTTGCTGGTCTGGAGTATTCATGTGTGTGTTAACACAATGCCAAGGAGAAAATACATCAGCAATGATCTTAGAGAAGCAATAACTGCTGTCCATCAAAATGGAAAGGATTATAAGGCCATTTGCAAACAATTTAAAGTTCATCATTCTACAGCGAGAAAGATTATTCAAAAGTGGAAAACATTCAAGATCATTATAGTCTTCCCAGGAGTAAGTGTCCCAGCAAATTCAGCCCAAGGTCAGACTGTGCAATGCTCAGAGAAATTGCAAAAAACGCGAGTTACATCTCAGATTCTACAGGCCTCAAATAACATGTTAAATGTTAAAGTTCATGACAGTACAATTAGAAAAAGACTGAACAGGTATGGTTTGTAGACATGTGCAATTCGTTTCAGTCGAATGTGAATTCGGACAAATTTCGGGAACTTCGGACATTCGGATGCTTCCGAATGTCCGAAGCGTCGAAGTGCCGAAGTGTCAAATTTGGAAGTGCCGAACCGAACTGAGTTGCTGAAGGGCCGAATTTCGGAAATGCCGAAGTGCTTTGGATTTCTGAAATGTGGCAAAACAAGAAAGGGAGGGAAAATGGTCGTGAATGATGACAGGGTTAGGGTTAGCATTAGGGGTAGGGTTAGGGTTGAGTTATGGTTAGGGTGGGTTGGGTTGGGGTAGAAGTAGGGGTAGGGTTAGGGGTTAGGGTTAGGGAAGCGCCAAGGTCCCTAATTTCCAAAGTGCCGAACCGAATTGCCGAAGTGCTGACTTGCCGAAGTCCCGAATTTCGGAAATGCCGAACCGAACCAAATTTTTTGCCCATGAACATCCCTAATGGTTTGTTTGGAAGGGTTGCCTGGAGAAAGCCTATCATCTGAACAAACCACAAGACTTCAGGAATAGTGTTCTTTGGACAGATGTGACCAATGTGTAGATGTTTGGCCATAATGCACAGTGCCACATTAGGCAAAAACAAAACACAGCATATCAGCACAAACACCTCAAACCAACTTTCAAGTATGATGGTGGAGAGGTGTTTTTGTAGCTACAGGACCTGTGAACCTTGCAATCATTGAGTTGACCATGAACTCCTCTGTATACCTGTCACATATTCATCCGCTTATAAAAATGTGGTTAATGGCATTTACTGTCCACACAGGAAAAGTTGTGCAGAGCAGCAACCAAATCCACAGAAGGGTTAATGCTGAGCAGCAATTATGCAAATGGAAACCTGGTAACTGCCTTTGGGGTCAAAGGCCGGTTACAGCCTACCAGATCTAGAGAAGAGTTATTTAGGCCCAGTTCTCATCCTGCTCAGTGCCCTGTCGTGGTTTCCCTTGTGGTTGTCCGAGAGCGAGTTATTGATTCTGGTAATTCTGGTTATGGACCAGCCGATCGTTCTTGGGTTCCGGCATCTGATATACATGCTGGCTGCAAGATTCGCTATTTTCACGCCAAATTTCCTCTCAAGCCTTGTCCTGCCCGCCCGGTGGACGTTCTTCAGGTGGGGGCTAATGTCACGTATTCATCCACTTATATAAATGTGCGTTATTCATTCTGGTTATTTGACTTTGGCATTGTTTTTGACTTCCCTGTTTTCTGGCATCCCTGACTCCTGGCTTTTCCTTATCGTTGTGTCTCTTTCTGTTTCCCTTGACCTCGGCTATTCCTGACTATTCTTTGGTACGTTAGTCCGGCCATTCTAAGGTCCGGTCATAGGCGTGCGCAGCCTATTGCATTACGGTGTGCACCCTAAAGCACACGCCTCATGTATATGTATGTATGTGTGTGTGTGTGTGTGTGTATATATATATGTGTGTGTATATATACACACACACATATATACACACACATACATACACTGCTGTGTGTGTGTGTGATGTTAGTGTGCTGTGTGAGGGTGGTGTGAGGGTGCTGTGTGTGTAAGGGTGCTGTTAGTGTGTGATGTGATGTGTGTGTGTGTGAAGGTGCTGTTAGTGTTATGTGTGTGTGAGGGTGCTGGTAGTGTGCTATGTGGGTGAGGGTGTTTGTGTGGGTGCTGTCTGTGTGTGAGGGTGCTGGTATTGTGCTGTGTGTAAGGGTGTTTGTGTGTGTGTGTGTGTGTTTGTTAGGGTCCTGTTAGTGTGCTGTGTGAGGGTGCTGTGTGTGTGTGAGGGTGCTGTTTGTGTGGTGTGTGTGGGTGTCATGTATTTGTTAGGGTGCTGTTTGTGTGTGTGTGTTTGTGCGGGTGCTGTTTGTGTGTGAGGGTGCTGGTAGTGTGCTGTGTGTGAGGGTGTGTGTGTGTGTGTTAGGGTCCTGTTAGTGTTCTGTGTGAGGGTTCTGTGTGTGTGAGGGTGCTGTATGTGTGTGTGTGTGTGAGGCTGCTGTTTGAGTGATGTGTGCGGGTGTCGTGTATTTGTGAGGGTGCTGTTTGTGTGTGTGTATTTGTGAGGGTGTTGCGTGTTTGTAAAGGTGCTGTGTGTGTTTGTGAGGGTGCGGTTAGTGTACTATGTGTGTGAGGGTGCTGTATGTGTACTGTATGTGTGTGGGTGCTGTTTGTGTGCTGTGTGTGTGAGGGTGCTGTGTGTGTGCTGTGTGTGTGAGCGTGCTGTGTGTGTGAGCGTGCTGTGTGTGTGAGTGTGCTGTGTGTGTGTGAGCGTGCTGTGTGTGTACTGTTGTGTGAGGGTGCTGTATGTGTGTGGGTGCTGTGTGTGTGTGTGTGTGTGGGTGCTGTGTGTGTGTGTGTGTGTGCTGTATGTTTGAAGGGATTGTGGAAGTGGGGGCAGAATAGTAAATATCCCCCCTCCCTTCTTACCTTATGTAGGGAGGGGGGATCCTTGCTGCCATGTGCCATCCCTGGTGGTTCAGTGGAGAGTGAACTCTAGCCTGTGGGGCTAGAGTTAACTCTTGCGAGATCTGAGTGTTGCCGCGTGCTGTCTAGAGCTCCCCGGGTCCTTTCCTGCCTCCCTCCATGCTGCTGTAGGCTGGTGAGGTAGATCTTTGATCTCCCCGCCGGCCCATGGAGGCTTAGAGCAGAGCCGGCACTCAATCCTGCAGGACTCAATCCATAGGAGTGCCGCAGGGATTTGGGGTGTGCCCAAGCACACCCGGCACACCCGTGCGCACGCCTATGGGTCCGGTATACATTACCTAACAGTCCTCTGTGTTACACAATTCTACGTGCTGAATCTTTCTGTAATCCTGACAATACCAAAGTATTCTGGAGTCAAATGTGAGGCCATTTGTCTGATTGCTAAAAATTGGGTGAAATTGGGTTATGCAAAAGGACAATGATCCCAAGCTCACCAGCAAATCTACAGCAGAATGGCTGAAAAAGACCAGACCTTAACCCAATTGAAATGCTGTTTCGGAACTTTAAGAAAAAAGTGAATAAACAAATGCCAGCAAACCTCAATGAACTGAAACAACATTGTAAAGAAGAATGAGCCAAAATACCTCCACAACGATGTGAGAGACAGATAAAGTCATACAAAAAACAATTACTTCAAGTTATTGCTGCTGAAAGTGGCTCTACAAGCTATTGATTCATAACGTGTACTTAGTTTTCAACACATGACTTCTCGAGTTTGGCTTTATTTTTGTTAAGTAAATCATGACACGGTGTAATATGTCATGTGTTTTTGTTCATCTAAGATTGTTTTTACCTAACTATAGACTTGCTAAAGAACAGATTATTGTTATTTTGCCCTGATATGTAAAACCATAGAATTCAAAGAGGGTGCAATTTATTTTTCCAATGACTGTAGCTATATGGATTGCTCTCTTTGAGCACTGCATACAGCTCTTTGGTCAGCCTGGGGCCACTAAATGTGGTCCTAGCTGATAGAGGGGAGCCTCTGGTATCGATTGATACCTGTATACAGCTCATCTGTCAGTCTGGGGCCACTAAGAATGGTCCCAGCTGACCGTGGAGAGCCTTCTCATACCAACTAGTTAGGACTTTCTGTGCCATCCCAATAGACTTAAAATCCACTCTGTGGTGGATGGCATGGTGAGTCCAAATGTCAGAAAAATATCAATACAACAATGTTACAAAGACATTTTAGACAATGGGGTACTTTCAACTTTGTGGCAACAGTTTGACGAAGGCAATTTCATATTCATGACTGTCCCCCGGTACACAAAGCTAGGTCTATGAAGAAATGATTTGACAAGTTTGTTGTAAAGGAACTGTTCCAATGATCTCAATATTACTGAATACCTTTGGGATGTATTAGAATAGTGATTGTAAACCAGACCTTTCATCCAACATCAAGCTCGACCACTCTTTTGGCTGAATGGGCACTAATTGTCACAGTATCAGTCAAAAATATTCTGGAAAATCTTCTAAAAAGAGTATCAGCTCTTTAAAAACATTAATGCCCATGCTTTTGGAATTGGATGTAAAACAAGCTCATATAAGTGTGCTGGCCAAGTGTCCACATATTTTTAGCCATTTAATGTATATTGTAGTTAGTATTATTTTGGATATTTAACCTTCACTTTAGTTTTGTATTATTGAATGCCCCACTCTTGTCTTTTTATGAGAATAAACAAGGTCATTAAGCAGGTTGATATATCACCTGCTGAAATGAAAATACTTTACTAGATAAAACATTAACCAGATCACAAACAATATTCTGGCAATCCAATGTGATACCAAAACATGGTTCAACCTGTGTTTGATAAACAGAATGTGCAGAGTCAGCTGACCTAATTTCGTAAGATTTATTTGTAGATAAAAGTTGCAAAGTTTAAACATTGTTGATGTGGATTCAAAAAATTCAAAAGACAATGCTCTCAGCAAAGGAATTGAAATTGACTTGTATTTATTTGTTCACAAATTCATTGGAAACTACATAAATAAGTGGATGGGATGGACAGACGGGCGTTCAAATAGACAGACAAATATATAGAGACTCACTTACTGTTCAAGTAGGAAGGGAGGTGGTACTTTGGTTTTGATTATTTAAAACCTTTGTAAGCTTTGTATTTGACTGCTGTAAAGCATAGAACTACTGCCCGCGCCGTTGGGGCAGCTCATGTGGCACATTTGGGGCCATCCGATATGCATTTTTGATCAGACTCTCTGTTTTCTCTCCCCCAAGTAGCTGCACCTCCTCCTAGCCCATACAGCACTCTGTGAACTAGGTGGAAGTGACCTGTACTCATTGTCAATCAGACAGGGGCCCAGTGGCACTGTTAAAGAGCTCCGGGCCCCTATTGGAGCGAGAGTGAATACAGACCACTTTCTCCCAGCTTACAGGGCTCTGCATGGGCTAGGGGCAGGAGGAGGAGAGAAGACTGAGAGAACCTGGACCAGCTCCAGAGTGTTATCAGCCTCAGTCAGATCCACGAGACCCCAGGGAAGCTACCATTCTGCACCAAAAAAGAAACAGGAGCGTGGCTACAAATCTTTAAATTATGACTTTGATATGTGTGTGTGTCAGTTTGTATTTCTATGTGTTTATATGTTTGTGTATCTGTGTGTGTATCAGTATGCATATTTGTGTATTAGTGTCAGTATCGGTGTGTATGTCATACATGTTTTGTAAATATTAAATGTTTGTCATGTTTCTGATTGTACGGCACTGCAAAATACGTCGCTGCTATATAAATAATTGTAATTGTGTGTGTATCTGTGTTTTTTTGCCTTTGTATATGTGTCGGTGTGTTTAGGTGGCAGTGTACGTGTATTTGTGCATACATCTGAGCATTCAAAAGCTACACTAAACACACAAACACACCCCACATTCTACACACGAACAATACATAAATAAATACACAAACTGACACACATACAAATATACACACTGAAAAACACACACTGACACAGATATGCAGACACACTCAGATACACACAGACACAGGTACACATACACTGTGATATAAACAGATACACAGGTGCACCTACACACTGACACAATTTTAAATACCAATTAACATTTTAGCCACTAGTGATGTCCCGAACAGTTCGCTGGCGAATAGTTCCTGGCGAACATCGCATGTTCGCATTCGCCACGGATGGCGAACATATGCGCTGTTCGGTCCGCCCCCTATTCATCATCATTGAGTAAACTTTGACCCTGTACCTCACAGTCAGCAGACACATTCCAGCCAATCAGCAGCAGACCCT
The DNA here is from genome assembly GCA_933207985.1 of Pelobates cultripes. Taxonomy (NCBI): domain Eukaryota; kingdom Metazoa; phylum Chordata; class Amphibia; order Anura; family Pelobatidae; genus Pelobates; species Pelobates cultripes. Next base: position 78,755,719 of record OW240922.1, read on the forward strand.
CCCTCCCAGACCCTCCCACCTCCTGTACAGCATCCATTTTACATTCATTGTGAAGCTGCATTCTTAGTGAGAGGAGGGACAGTGTAGCTGCTGATGATTTGATAGGGAAATTGATAGCTAGGCTAGTGTATTCAGTGTCCACTACAGTCCTGAAGGACTCATCTGATCTCTCTGACCTCACTACCCCCCACACCCTCAGCCTCACTACCCCCCACATCACCATCCGCCTCAACATCAGCCTCACCACCCTCAGCCTCACTAGCCCCCCACACCCTCAGCCTCACTGGCCCCCACACCCTCAGCCTCACTACCCCCACCACCCTCAGTATCACCACCCCACACCACCTCAGCCTCACTGCCCCCCCACACCCTCAGCCTCACTAGCCCCCCCACACCCCTCAGCCTCACTGCCCCCCACCACCCTCGTATCACCCACCCCCACACCCTCAGCCTCACTACCCCCCCACACCCTCACTACACCCCACCACCCTCAGCCTCGCTACCCCCACCACCCTCAGCATCACTACCCCCCCAACCACACTCAGCATCACCACCCCCAATGACCCTCAGCCTCACTACCCCCCACCACCCTCCGCCTCACTACCCCCCCACACCACCCTCAGCCTCACTACCCCCCACACCACCCTCAGCCTCACTACCCCCCACACCACCCTCAGCATCACCACCGCCCACACCACCCTCAGCATCACCACCCTCAGCCTCCCCCTCAGCATCAGCAGCCCCCACCACCCTCAGCCTCCCACCACCACCCTCAGCCTCATCCCCACCACCCACAGCATCAC
>OW240922.1:78763980-78787823 GCA_933207985.1 Pelobates cultripes
GGCCCCATGACACACAGGCTACCAGAGATACTCCAACACACCCTCAAGAGAGAGATGCATATTCATTGGCACAACACACACAAATACAAATATACATTCCAGACAATTTCATGGTATACACACAGTTACAGATGCACACTGTCAAACATACACAAACTCCAATACATACTGCTAATACTGCTATTCACACACACAATACAAAACAAACATTTGGCTTAACATACACACACACACACAATCACACTGATAAATATAAACACACTGCTACAAATCCCTATATTACACATACATACATTGCTGAACACAAACCCAGCTCTATATATATATACACACACCCTACTACATACACAATTCTACACATATACAGTACTAGACACACACAAAACAGTAACACATTAGAAAGTATATTTTATCCTACATTTAAGTTACCATTTTGCAGTTAGAGGTTGGATTCCCTGGGGTGAGAGTAGGCCGGTACAGGGCTACAGACTCCTGACTCCTCCGTTAACCTTCACTGCTTCCATGAGCACTGTGGGAGGAAGTGAACTGACATCACTTCCTCCCAGTGCTTCTACAAAGGTTAGTCAGTAATGTCCATGACGGGCCAAATCTGTTGGAATACTGCAAAACAGTCTGCTCCATGCATGCCCCACTGCTCAACCAGGCCCCATACAGAAACACTGGCTTTCACCCCCTGATGGAGGCCATGCCCACCTGTAATCCATGGGTGGTGGCTGTGCGGACATTAGATCCCACCATTTATTAATATGAGAGCCCCAACCCACCATGCATGGGTGTGGGCTGAGGGAGACATGCATGGTGGGTTATCAATTTGATAGCCCCCCCCCACCTGTGTGAGCTGGAGTAGGGCCTGTTCCTTACAATTAAAACATCAACAGGTGGGGCAATGTGGACACTAGGTCCAAAGATATAACCAAGTAGTATGACAAGAAATGGAAGATTATGGAAGATTATGGAAGATTATTTATCTAACTCCCAGTCACTAGTCTTTTATTACAGTGAGCACTTACAAGCAGCAGAATACAATCCATAATCCATATTCTCTTCCACTCGATACAAAACAAATCTAATAGAAACTTGCAAGATATTTAAGCAAACAAAATTACTCTGCTTACTTTTTCTGTTAGAATAACTCTTCTAAATGTATTACTGGGAAATTGAAAAGTGGAACACTTGCAAGTTTGAGTGCTCATTACAGGCCTGTTTCCTGCATTATCCCTTTCCATAATGCTATTTATTTTCTTTGTTAGCTTTAAGCTTTCACTGCAATGAGGTCAGTGAATAACACGCTACGGTACTAAGTAATTACTTGATTTTTTTGCTGTTTAGGATGAACAAATTAAGTGTAAAAAATATTTTTCACACATATGTTTGTGATTTCCTATTCAAAACCGAAAAAAAATATTTTTATATCACATTTAGTTTTTTAAATTATATTTAAAAAAAAAATATTTTATATCTGTATTGTTTTTTTTTCCATACAAAAGACATAGAGTACAAAACATTTATATAAAATACAATTGCTTTAGAATTAACATGTAGTTTACATTTTGCAATTAGTAGATATAAGGCACAAAGCCCTATAGATTATTCCTTGGCACCTCAAAACAATTAAACAAAAAAAAGAAAAGGGGGAAAAAATGTTTTCTTTGCTCATCTATGATTTGATTTAATTTGATATCTGTTGTAATTAAAGTTAATGTTCGGGGGTTTTCTGCGTTATATAGCTTATTACCATGCTATGTATCAATAAAAAGAAGTCATCTTTTCAAACTATTTGATGTCTTGTTATTTGAGCTCGTAATAATGCCATTCTTCATCTTTAATTGGTATGTTACTTGGTTTTTAATATTGAGCCATGTAGGTATTTCTTGGTTTTTTTTCAGTTCCTTGCTAATACAATTTTAGCTGCCATCAGAATATTTATAATTAAGTATTTAGATATATTATCCATTTTTGGCCATGTTAGATGTAAGAGAAATGCTTCTAGTACAAAATTTATCTGTGGTAGTTTTACATTCTTAAACAGGTTATCAATCATTTCCCAAAATGTTTTAAAGGGACACTATAGTCACCTGAACAACTTTAGCTTAATGAAGCAGTTTTGGTGTATAGAACATGCCCCTGCAGCCTCACTGCTCAATCCTCTGCCATTTAGGAGTTAAATCCCTTTGTTTATGAACCCTAGTCACACCTCCCTGCATGTGACTTGCACAGCCTTCCATAAACACTTCCTGTAAAGAGAGCCCTATTTAGGCTTTCTTTATTGCAAGTTCTGTTTAATTAAGATTTTCTTATCCCCTGCTATGTTAATAGCTTGCTAGACCCTGCAAGAGCCTCCTGTATGTGATTAAAGTTCAGTTTAGAGATTGAGATACAATTATTTAAGGTAAATTACATCTGTTTGAAAGTGAAACCAGTTTTTTTTTTTTTCATGCAGGCTCTGTCAATCATAGCCAGGGGAGGTGTGGCTAGGGCTGCATAAACAGAAACAAAGTGATTTAACTCCTAAATGACAGTGAATAGAGCAGTGAAATTGCAGGGGAATGATCTATACACTAAAACTGCTTTATTTAGCTAAAGTAATTTAGGTGACTATAGTGTTCCTTTAACTTTGTCGCATTCCCACCAAATATGGGAAAAGGAGCCTTCTGAAAGTTCACACCTCCAACAGGCATTACTTATAACAGGATAGATATTGTTCAATTTCTTGGGGACCATATACCATCTGTGGATAATTTTATATTGAATTTCTAGGAGATTTAAACAGTGTATATTTAGTTTAAGATCTGTCTTTACTTTATACCATTCCTTCAGTTCAAAAAGGTCTACCTATGTCTTGCTCCCAACTTTGGAAAGATTTTGGCTTTACATCTATTTATTTATAGCTATCAGTCCCATGTCCACAATGTTTGTGCTATTATTATCTCTATATAGAACTTCTTGAAGTAGCTCTTCTGGTTTTTGAGGGATCCCTATAATATTTTTAATTTAAAAATTCTTAACTCTTAAGTATACAAAAATATATTTTTGACTCCGATTGTATTCTTGAGCAAGGCAATGAAAGGATTTAACTTGTCCGTTATTTAGGTGATTATCTACCTTGGTTATCCCTTTCACGCTTCATTCTTTAAGGTTAATATCTTGTATTTTATATTCCAAAATCTTTATTGGTATCGACAATATTCTTAATAGATTAAGATTATTTTTATTAAGAAACTGTTTCCAAAATTTTAGTAGATTCTCTACGATTAAGTTTGAAGATGTGGGTCTATTGTTCTTACTATCTACCCATAGAATACAATTTAAATCAACATTATTAAGATCTTCCATTTTATACCATGCTTCGGGAAAAAACTATTGATCACACCATTTCTTTAGATGTAAAATCATAGATGCATCATGATATCTATTAATTCATGCCTCCTTTTCTGCATTCCTTGAAAGAGCAGATTTAGCAATTCTCTGTCTTTTAGAAAACCATATATAGTGATTAAAAACCCTTTGTATTTCTCTCAGCCACTTTTGGGGGAAAACTAACAGTACCATCCTAAATACATAGGTCCATTTAGGGAGGATATAAGATCTTATTATGTTTATTCTGCCCCACCATGATAGTTCTTTAAACGACCATTTGTTAAGGTTTTCTCTAGTTTGAGCTAATAAATTTTGAAAATTAGATTCTAAGATTTATTTAGGGTCTTCTAATATTTTAATACCCAAATAATACTTTTTTATAAAATATTTTACCAGGAAAGATACATTGAGATTTCTCTTGTTTTCAAGTATGTCCTGGGTCCACAAAACATTGCATTGTTACAATAGGGTACAATAAAATACAAAAACAATATTAATACACAATATATACAAAATTTTACATGGAACAGGTAGGAAATATATAATCACCCATGACACGTGCATCCTGTTTTGAGGTATGGAGAGAGGGATCTCTTAAAGGACTTTAGGCTTGGGGAAGATTTTAAAGTGTGCGGGAGGTCGTTCTACAATTGCAGCGCTCTGTAGGAGAAGGAGGATCGGGCCACTTTCTTTTTGTATTGAGGTAGACTAAATAAAGTGTTGGTACTGGATCGGAGGTTATAGGAGGTGGGAACAGCCGAGGAGAGCATTTTGCTCAGGTAGGGTGGGAGTGTCCCAGAAAAGCTCTTAAACACAGGGCTGGAAAGATGAAGGGTGCATCTGGATTCCAGTGACAGCCAGTTTAGCTCTTTTAGCATGTCACAATGGTGGGTCCTGTGATTACATTGTAGCACAAATCGGCAGAACGAGTTATACAACGTATTGAGTTTATTGATGTGGGATTGCGGTGCAGATGCATATACTACATCCCCATAATCAATGATTGGCATCAGCATTTGCTATACAAGCTTTTCCTTTACCGAAGGGCTTAGGCAGGATTTGTTTCTGTACAGGGCACGTAGTTTTGGATAAAGTTTAGATGCAAGTTTTTCTATGTGGAGGCCAAAAGATAGTTTGGGGTCTAACAACATACCCAAGTATTTGAAAGAGTGGACTGTGGTCAGTTTGCTATTTGAATTTGTTTTGATGGATAGGTGGGAATCGTGTAATTTGTGTAATTTAGGTATTGTTCCAAAGTTCATTGGGACAATTTTGTCAGTGTTTAGGAAGAGTTTGTTTTTTGCGATCCACTTTTCTACTTCTGTAAACTGGTTTTGGAGCACAACCTCAAGCTGTGGTAGCTCGGATTTGCTTGCATAGATTACTGTGTCATCTGCGTACATGTGTACATTTGAGGATTTGCAGACACTAGGCAGATCATTTATAAATAATGTAAATAGTAGGGGGCAGAGAATGGAACCTTGGGGAACACCACACGTGACTGCGAGAGGGAGGGAGTCGCTGTCAGAAATGGACACATATTGCGAGCGATCTGATACATACGATCAAAATCAGGTTAGCGAACAATCACCAATACCTGAGTTTTTGAGTTTGTGCAGTAGAATGTCGTGGTCTACCGTGTCAAAGGCCTTTGCAAAATCAAGGAAAATAGCTCAAGTTAGGTCTCCTTGTCCCATGCCAGTTTGGATGTCATTGCAAACTTTTAAGAGGGCAGTTGTAGTGGAGTGATTCTGGCGAAAGCCCGATTGATCAGGTGTCAGATAGTTTGATTGTTTGTTATACTCACATAGATGCATATGGACACATTTTTGTAAGATTTTTGACAATACCGGGAGCAATGATATCGGGCGATAGTTAGAAACCAAAGTAGTGTCACCACTTTTATGGATAGTTACTACTCTCACAGTCTTCCAAAGTTTGGGTATGTATCCAGACACCAAGGATTCGTTAATTAGGGTTGCGACGGGTTTAGCAATTGCACTGAGCTTCAACAGCATTGCTGGGATTTGATCAGGTCCAAACTGGTTTTTCATTTTTAGATTATGTTGGTGTTTTTAACAACACTAATAGGTACAGGTCTAAAAATGAACTTGTCTATATTGGGCCTATACAAATTTAGTGGGGCCTGATCCACATTTATAGTTTCATGATGCGTGCCATTTATTAGCTTGGCAATCAGGGCAGTGGAGCTTTCAACAAAATAATTGTTAAAGGCATTTGCTACATCTAAGGGAAGTTGCAGGGTTTGGTTATCCACTTTGACAGTGGATGGTTGGGAGTGGATTGGGGGAGTTTGTAATTTATTTATGACATAATTTATTTATGTGGGGCCTGTCATCCACTTGAATATATTTAGATCTTAGAACATTTTCTCTCTTTTTATTAATATTTAATAACAATGCTGATGATTTAGACATATTTAATTTGTAGTTAGAGAAACTGCTGAATGTTTGTATCGCTTCTGAAAGGTGGCTAGAGACTCATCTAAGTTGTTTTTTATTATAACTATATCATCTGCATGGGCACAAATATTGGTCTGTTCTTGATAGGATGAGTTTATAATTACATTATCTCTTATGCGTTGTAGCAGAGGTACTAAGGTTAAAATATATAAAATGGGAGACAAGGGGCACCCCTGCCGAGTCCCATTTCTTATATTGAACCAAGGGGATTTTATTCCCGGGCCTATTATTCTGGCCAAATCCATATAAATTCAGCATTTCATTACATTCCCAACTGACCCTATCAAAAATCTAAATTAAAAAAAAAGGGCCAGTTGGGATATATCGTCTCTTTTCGACCTAAGGAATCTATAAGTCTTCTCATGTTTTGAGTTGAAGATCTAGAGGTCACAAATCCTACCTGGTCTCGTTAAAAGCTTGGCTGGGAATTCGCCATCCTCCACCCACCCTGGACCCAAGACAAGGATCCAGCTTCCAGTTGGTGAACCTCTCCTCCAAGAGAGCGTAACAGGAACAGCTCTTAAAAGAGCTTAGTGATTATAATTCCAGGGGAGTATAGTGATATAGCAATCCCCAGGGTAGATGCAGCCTTTTCCACCACACATGAGACGAGGCTCGAAGTTGAGGATAAAACAGGAACTCAATCTTAATGGAGGCACACTGGCCTTTTATGCAGGTTTCCCAACAAAGGTGACGCCCAGGTGGACCTTGTTGGGCACAGGGACACAAAGTGTACAAGCCAATTAAAACAATGTGACAATGAATGACTCTCCCAAATACAGTACACAATCCCTCCCCTCTGCCTGTGATATAATTAAGGCAGATAATGCATTCACGTAATTATCCCCAGGCAGAAAAACCCCCACAAATTTTTATAAAGTCCAATAAGTACCCCAAAATACAAAATATCCCCATATAGTCAAATTCCCTGATAGCCTGGATCTGGATAAACAACATATCCAAAAATCACCCAGATCAGAGCAGAGGTTCAGGAAATTCCTGGAAGTCTCTTTTTGCCCAACCACACGCATGGTTTCATGCCCAAAACAGTTCTAGAGAATAAGGCTGTGCGGCTGGTCTATTTTAAACAGTCAAAGTACCGTTCGAATTAGCGAACGGAATGGTGAATGACAATAGTCATGTGTGTCCCTTGTTCGTAGGCTTCGACTCACCGAATGCCGTTCGACGTTTTATTTGGGCAATTTGCTAATTATTATTATTTTTTTAAATGAACCATTGGAGACTCAGCGTAGTTGAAATATATACAGAACCCCTTTTGTAACATATAAGAGTTACATATTTAAACTGTAATCCTACCTAACACCATTAGCCAGGTGATTACGTTTTAGCTGATGGTCTAGAAAACTAGTCTAAGGTATTTTCTCACTGGAAACTGGCTACTAGGTTATGGCCTAGAACGGCATATATTAGTATGCATTATACTTTGTTGAATTTGAAGTGTTTTAGTGTTTTGGACAGGATTCTACACTGAGTTATTTCTGGCTGATATATCACTGGTCCATTTCTCTGGGCATACATTGTGTGCCCCCATGCCACCGGACCACCAGGGAATGAATCTCCCCCCTCCCTGGACACAGGTAAGAAGGAGGGAGGGGGAGAAACATTTAATTAAGGGGGTCAGGGGCCCCAAAATTTCTGATGGCGGGCCTGCCTGTACCATCCTTGCCCGGGTTCATGGAACGCGAGGCCGAAAACCATTCCAGGCGCTCGACGACCAAGTACCGCTGTCTGCCTTTGGGAGACATAATGGCAGCCATCCAGGGAAAGCACTCAAGCGATGGTGTTAAGTCGTTTATTTGTGGTTAACAACCACGGGAGGTCGGTGTTCACTGGGGCATAACAAAGGACCACACACAAATCTTTTGGGAGATGAACAAGGGGGTACGGACAACCGAACATAATAGATTCGAATCTGCTACACCTTGTAATTTATAAATTAAGAAGCAAGGTACATAAACACAAAATATCGACTTTCCCATGAGCCTCTGTGATTTAAAAGAGATAATTGAACTCCAATTAGTATAATTCAATTATCTCTCAAATACAGAAACTTACAGATATGTTCAAAATCATATTCCCGAATAGCCCCGATCTGAGCGCACAACATATCCAAAAAGCGCTCAGGTGTCAAGTCTCAAGTCGTTAATTTGTGGTTAACAGCCAGGGTAGGTCGGTGTTCACTGGGGCATAACAAGGGACCACATACAAGTCTTTCAGGAGACGAACTGTCAGCCCTCTCCCACTTACTTTATCAGTCCGCCGATCTGCTGACGCCGGGATCGGTCAGGCCACCGCTCCAACGCTAGAAGAGGATCCACTCAGCCACAGGGACGCCGGTCATATTTGCCTGCCCCTTTTAATGTTGTGGTGCATGCATGCTGGCGTCATGAAGTCAGGAGAGCTCTATACAGCAGAGCTCAGCGCACACGTACCTTTTGGGGGTGTGGCAGAGCTAACAATGCCCCCAATCATATAAAAGCCCAGTCTGCCCTAAACACAGTGCCCTGTTGTGGTTCCTAGTGTGCCTTGTGTCACTAGTGTCCCTTTTAGTGCATTCTTGTAACCCTTTTGTGATAGTTCTTTTTGGTTTTTGTTTTTGACCCGGCTTGCTCTCGACTATTCTGATTTCTGGTTTCCCTGACTCGGCTTCGCTCCTCATTATTGTGCATTTCTGGCTTCCCTTGACCTTGGCTTGTTTCTGACATTTCTTGTAGTTATCTCTTTTATCCGGCCATTCTAAGGACCAGCTTAGGGACTTTCTTTCTGTCTATATTTCTACTGGTGGTTTTCTCTCTGCGTCTTGGGTTAAGTATTACAGGAACAAGGGGGTACGGAAAACCAAACATAGGGAAATGGAGTCTGCTACAATTACCAGTCTACCCTAGGCTACTGACAATATTCTTGCTTAATTGCATTTTGCAGAGTTGTGTTGACTTACAATGGTTCCGTCATTTCATTTTTTTTTCCATACACATATATACCTTGAGAAAAAACGGTCTATATATTGCTTTAATAAGTTTCTGCTTAGCATCCTTTGTCATTTTATATTAGCTTACAGCAGCTAATGAGACCTGCTAAAAGATGAGAAGTGAAAGGCTGCAATGTAAAGGAAGGAGACATTCGGGTATACATACCTTCTCCTCTCCTTCTAACCCAGGTGCCAACATGCTGCAGACATGTCCCTCTGGAGTGGTCTTTGTAAAAATGCATTGAGCTTTTCAAGGTACATCACCTTGGTCAATTTCTGAGTAAGCTAAGGTCACTTTTGGAGCATCTTCTCCATAAACGGTATACGATGGGGGTCAGGTCACACTGCACTGCAATTAAACCACTGATCTATCAGCTTAAAGGTATTTTTGCACTTCTACTTTACAGACAAAAGTCAGTGATGATTCCAGATCTGATATTCACTGGCAAATATTCTATGTTCACAGGAACAAAAAAGAATATTAATATTAAATGCTCTGGCTCAAGGTCAGACAATGTAACAGATTTTCTCAAGCTGCATCGTGTTTCAGTATAAATTGTAATATCTGAAAAATAATCTAGTTCCTTGTAAAAATGATGCATGGTTAGGTACTCTTATATACAATCTATTTGTGGCATCCATAGCGATTGACATTCATTCCTTTATGAAAATGTTGGCAGGTGGTTTAACAAAGAGCTCATATGTCAGTCATGAAAAACTTTAAAATGGAAAAAGCGTTGATCATGATTTACAGCGGAGCTAAAAATAAATTCTGTTAAGAGACAAATGACAAATTGCTTAGTGAAGGTGATATCTTCATCTGCTATTTTTTCTTTCTAATGCTAGCTGTAAGGACCCTGCAAGGTATTTCTTACACATCTGGAAATTGAACAAATTCAATTACAGTTTAATATTGCAACAAAATCAAAAAGCTAGGTACATAGGTAAACTTATTTTATGGTAGCAATCCAAAATTGGAAACAGGTAATTTCAGGTCCCGATGAGCGCATATTGATTATATTTTTTTTAAATGTGAGCAATTGCGGGTCAAGTCACAATAATTTTTAGTTTAAAAGGACACTCTAATAATAAAGCTTTAATTCATTTGCTAGATTTTTGGCCTCATTAATGCTGTATTTTTTGCAATGGTCAAATCTTTAAATTTTTTGCACAAAAAAATAAATAAAAGTAATGCAGAACCCTACATCAAAAGCCTGCTTCCTTATGCACATCTTATGTCAGAAAGACTTTCTTATCAAATGTATGTACACAGTCTCAGCCCCAACAGCACTGAGTGAGCTGCATTTAACACACAAACTGGCTGCAGAGTGCAAACAGTCAGAGGAAGTATGATCAGGAATCCTCTACCTATCAGAATGCATACTAACAGGGCAGGTGCGATTTGCCGCCCTAGGCAAAGATCCATTTTTCCACCCCCTCATGCCCCTCACTCACTAACAGACACACAGACACACACTGACTGACCCACATACACTCACTCACTGACAAGCATACACTCACTCACTGACAGACATACACTCATTGACAGACAGACCGACACACACACACACACACACTCACTGACAGACATACACTGAATGACAGACACATACAGACACTCCCTGACAGACATACCCTCACTCACTGACAGACATAAACACACACAGACACTCACTGAGAGACTCACAGGGCTTACCTGAGTTGGGAGTCCGGCAGGCAGAGACATATGCTCACCCTTGCAAGTAAACACAGGCTGAGGTAGTCAGGGAAGAATTCACCTGGTCTGTGAGTCGGTACACAGGGGCTGTGCAGGATAATTCTCCAAGTCCAGGTACAGGAACGGAGAAAGCAGGAGAATCATTGTGGGAAGCCAAAGGTCAGAGGATACTAGAAATCAGAATAAACGAAGTAGTGGCTTAGAGGTAGGCCCAGGACTACAAAGTACCCAGGTTCAAATCTGCTACTGGGCACTCCTGGGGCGACATTGTTTGGCACTCTGGAAGTTGCGGTTGGAACAGTGACAGTACCCCCTCCTCAAAGCTGCCTTTAGGCGAGAAGAGAAAAGTACCCTCACAGACTTTTTTCTTTGACTTTCTGGTCTTGGAGTCACCAGCTTGAGCGGTCTTGATGTCTTGCAGTGCCCTTTCAATGTCTTGCAAGTGTTCTGTAACCACTAGAGTTCCATCAGATGCGCAAGTGTAGCCAGGATGAGGATTTTTCTCCACAGAACAAGTAGCAGATGTTTCAGGTACTACTGGAGAGAGGTTAAGGTTGGTCATGGATTTGGTGCAAGTGGCAAGTACCTTGATCCCAGGAGTCTTATTCTTTGAACCTTTTTCCTTAGGTACATTACCAGGAGCAGAGTTTGTGGCTTTCAAAGCTTTTTCAAACATCACCAAATCTGTTTTGCGAACCATGGTACCATTGGAGGCATAGGTACAGTCCGTAGGTAACTCCTCTTTAGGTTGACAGGAAGTGGTGATGGTACCAGCTTTAACATGAGTGTTTTCCTGCAGAGGTTCAGACTTCTCAGGAGTTCTGGGTATGTTATTCACCAAAGTCTGAGTACCCTTCTGTGTCACAGAATGGGAACATGGCTGGCAGCGACCTTGGCAGCTTCTAGACAGTGTTTCTGAGATGACTGTATAAGTCCGTAGGGCACCCAATAGAAGAGGTCTTTGCCTAGGTGGACGAATTGGGCAGAGAGAGAGATGAAATGTCCTCTTTCTCCACATTATAGGCACAGGCCATGGGCTCTCCTATGGTCTTTTTCCTTTAGAGGCAACCTAGTCCTGGTAAATCCAATCTCCATAGGTTCCTCCCTGTCCAATGAGGTGCTATTGCTAGCTGGAGTACACTCAGGGTAACAGGACAGGTTCCTGGAAGTGGGTTCATGCTGGAACGAGACGGGAACTTGATAAGTTTGTACATAGTCTTCTTTAGGTAACCGAGCTCTGCGGGTACTTACAGCCGGTTTGGGAGTTTCTTTCTTAGAAGCCAAGCACTGCAGACTTAATGACTCCCAAGTGTCCAAGACCGTACTATTCTCTTGCAGCTTCTGGTATGCCCAGACCTTAATCCGTCCAGAAAGTACATTGATAGCAGAACGGACCTTGATAAAGTCGGTGACGTCGGTTCTGGAAACAGGAGTTCACAGTCCATCTTGAACATCGAGAAGGTGGAACAGGAACCGTTGAACCGGTCATGCAGTATAACATAGGGTTCTGGATAAGCAGGTTCCGGGGCTGGGTGTACTGTGTCTTTAATAAAAAAAAAATTCTCACTGCAGCTCCGAAACAGTCTTGGCCAGGCTGGACACTTGCTGGGACAGGGGTGAGCACATCTCTGCAGACTCCATATGGTCAGTTCCTTATGTCAGGGCTTACCTGAGTTGGGAGTTCGGCAGGCAGAGATATATGCTCACCCTTGCAAGTAAACACAGGCCGAGGTGGTCAGGTAAGAATTCACCTGGCCTGTGAGTCGGTGCACGGGGGCTGTGCAGGATAATTCTCCAAGTCGCAGTAGAGGAACGGATAAAGCAGGAGAATCGTCATGGGAAGCCAAAGGTCAGAGGATGCCAGAAATCAGAATAAACTAAACAACAAGCCAAGGTCAAGAGTAAACTGGAGCACACGAAACAGCAATATGGTCACCAGAGTCAAGTAACTGACCCTGCCTTCTGGGCGAGGCAGGGTTATATACCTGGCTAATGAGACCATCAATATCAGATGTACCAGGAGTAACAGGAGTAATTCCAATACATGTTCAGTGCTGGACACAAGACAGGGCTAGATGCTGACATACTGAAGCTGAATAGTGGCTTAGAGGTAACATCACAGCCCCAGGACTACAAGGTACCCAGATTCAAATCCGCTACTGGGCACTCCTGGGGCAACATCGTTTGGCACTCTGGAAGTTGTGGTGGGAACCGTGACACAGACACACACAGAGGCAGACTGACATACATTCACTCACTCACAGACAGACATAGTCACACACTCACTGACACAGACTCACACAATTAAGGCCCATCCTGCCTCTCTACCTCTCTGGGGACCAGTGAAGGGCAGCTCCTCACTCCTCCAGCGCGCTTTTTAGTATGCCTGGGCTGGAATTACGTCATATTCCGGCTCCCGGCACCACAGAGGGCATGCAAGGGAGGAGTGAGAGGCTGCAAGAACAGCCTCCCTCACCGCCTGGCTTCTCCTTAGCCCTCTTCTCCATTCACTGGCATTTGTTGGCAGAGCAGGCACCTGCCATCAAGGTAAGCAGGTGCCTGCTCTGCCTTACCTAGCACAGCTTCAGATGGTCCCCCTGTGACAGGGCTCTTCTCGGCGCCCCCATCTATGGGCACTTTGAGGATCAGCCGGGCACTGGGGGGGCAGCTCAAGAGCCGGGCGCCCAGTGCTGCGGCCCCATACATTAACCTTATGCTAGCTCTATCCCTACAACTAAACTTTTAGGGTTGTGCTCCGTGCTGGGCAGCTGACAAAGCACAGAACTAACCATAATAGGCACAGGGCATGCAAGGATTCCCTGCCAGGGTCTGTTCAGACCTGAGACTCTCCCTTAAAGAAGCTATATGATTAGAATCACTGTTGCTGGCCATGATTGTTCAGCAGCAATGTTCTCAATGCATTTAAATACAGTCATTGGAAAAAGAAAGTACACCCTCTTTGAATTCTGTGGTTTTACACATCAGGACATAACAATCATCTGTTCCTTAGCAAGTCTAAAAATTAGGTAAATATAACCCCAGATGAACAACAACACATGGCATATTACATCATGTCATAATTTATTTAACAAAAATAAAGCCAAAATGGAGAATCCATGTGGGAAAAGCTAAGTAGCAGGCAGTTGCTGCTAATCAAATGCCCTTTATTAATTGGTCTTCAGTAAATGTGACCATCTCTATAAAAGCCAACGTTATTGCAGTTTGCTGGTCTGGAGTATTCATGTGTGTGTTTACACAATGCCAAGGAGAAAATACATCAGCAATGATCTTAGAGAAGCAATAACTGCTGCCCATCAAAATGGAAAGGATTATAAGGCCATTTGCAAACAATTTAAAGTTCATCATTCTACAGCGAGAAAGATTATTCAAAAGTGGAAAACATTCAAGATCATTATAGTCTTCCCAGGAGTAAGTGTCCCAGCAAATTCAGCCCAAGGTCAGACTGTGCAATGCTCAGAGAAATTGCAAAAAACTCGAGTTACATCTCAGATTCTACAGGCCTCAAATAACATGTTAAATGTTAAAGTTCATGACAGTACAATTAGAAAAAGACTGAACAGGTATGGTTTGTAGACATGTGCAATTCGTTTCAGTCGAATGTGAATTCGGACAAATTTCGGGAACTTCGGACATTCGGATGCTTCCGAATGTCCGAAGCGTCGAAGTGCCGAATTTCGGAAGTGCCGAAGTGTCAAATTTGGAAGTGCCGAACCGAACTGAGTTGCTGAAGGGCCGAATTTCGGAAATGCCGAAGTGCTTTGGATTTCTGAAATGTGGCAAAACAAGAAAGGGAGGGAAAATGGTCGTGAATGATGACAGGGTTAGGGTTAGCATTAGGGGTAGGGTTAGGGTTGAGTTATGGTTAGGGTGGGTTGGGTTGGGGTAGAAGTAGGGGTAGGGTTAGGGGTTAGGGTTAGGGAAGCGCCAAGGTCCCTAATTTCCAAAGTGCCGAACCGAATTGCCGAAGTGCTGACTTGCCGAAGTCCCGAATTTCGGAAATGCCGAACCGAACCAAATTTTTTGCCCATGAACATCCCTAATGGTTTGTTTGGAAGGGTTGCCTGGAGAAAGCCTATCATCTGAACAAACCACAAGACTTCAGGAATAGTGTTCTTTGGACAGATGTGACCAATGTGTAGATGTTTGGCCATAATGCACAGTGCCACATTAGGCAAAAACAAAACACAGCATATCAGCACAAACACCTCAAACCAACTTTCAAGTATGATGGTGGAGAGGTGTTTTTGTAGCTACAGGACCTGTGAACCTTGCAATCATTGAGTTGACCATGAACTCCTCTGTATACCTGTCACATATTCATCCGCTTATAAAAATGTGGTTAATGGCATTTACTGTCCACACAGGAAAAGTTGTGCAGAGCAGCAACCAAATCCACAGAAGGGTTAATGCTGAGCAGCAATTATGCAAATGGAAACCTGGTAACTGCCTTTGGGGTCAAAGGCCGGTTACAGCCTACCAGATCTAGAGAAGAGTTATTTAGGCCCAGTTCTCATCCTGCTCAGTGCCCTGTCGTGGTTTCCCTTGTGGTTGTCCGAGAGCGAGTTATTGATTCTGGTAATTCTGGTTATGGACCAGCCGATCGTTCTTGGGTTCCGGCATCTGATATACATGCTGGCTGCAAGATTCGCTATTTTCACGCCAAATTTCCTCTCAAGCCTTGTCCTGCCCGCCCGGTGGACGTTCTTCAGGTGGGGGCTAATGTCACGTATTCATCCACTTATATAAATGTGCGTTATTCATTCTGGTTATTTGACTTTGGCATTGTTTTTGACTTCCCTGTTTTCTGGCATCCCTGACTCCTGGCTTTTCCTTATCGTTGTGTCTCTTTCTGTTTCCCTTGACCTCGGCTATTCCTGACTATTCTTTGGTACGTTAGTCCGGCCATTCTAAGGTCCGGTCATAGGCGTGCGCAGCCTATTGCATTACGGTGTGCACCCTAAAGCACACGCCTCATGTATATGTATGTATGTGTGTGTGTGTGTGTGTGTATATATATATGTGTGTGTATATATACACACACACATATATACACACACATACATACACTGCTGTGTGTGTGTGTGATGTTAGTGTGCTGTGTGAGGGTGGTGTGAGGGTGCTGTGTGTGTAAGGGTGCTGTTAGTGTGTGATGTGATGTGTGTGTGTGTGAAGGTGCTGTTAGTGTTATGTGTGTGTGAGGGTGCTGGTAGTGTGCTATGTGGGTGAGGGTGTTTGTGTGGGTGCTGTCTGTGTGTGAGGGTGCTGGTATTGTGCTGTGTGTAAGGGTGTTTGTGTGTGTGTGTGTGTGTTTGTTAGGGTCCTGTTAGTGTGCTGTGTGAGGGTGCTGTGTGTGTGTGAGGGTGCTGTTTGTGTGGTGTGTGTGGGTGTCATGTATTTGTTAGGGTGCTGTTTGTGTGTGTGTGTTTGTGCGGGTGCTGTTTGTGTGTGAGGGTGCTGGTAGTGTGCTGTGTGTGAGGGTGTGTGTGTGTGTGTTAGGGTCCTGTTAGTGTTCTGTGTGAGGGTTCTGTGTGTGTGAGGGTGCTGTATGTGTGTGTGTGTGTGAGGCTGCTGTTTGAGTGATGTGTGCGGGTGTCGTGTATTTGTGAGGGTGCTGTTTGTGTGTGTGTATTTGTGAGGGTGTTGCGTGTTTGTAAAGGTGCTGTGTGTGTTTGTGAGGGTGCGGTTAGTGTACTATGTGTGTGAGGGTGCTGTATGTGTACTGTATGTGTGTGGGTGCTGTTTGTGTGCTGTGTGTGTGAGGGTGCTGTGTGTGTGAGGGTGCTGTGTGTGTGAGGGTGCTGTGTGTGTGAGGGTGCTGTGTGTGTGATCGTGCTGTGTGTGTACTGTTTGTGTGAGGGTGCTGTATGTGTGAGGTTGCTGTGTGTGTGTGTGTGTATGGGTGCTGTGTGTGTGTGTGCTGTATGTTTGAAGGGATTGTGGAAGTGGGGGCAGAATAGTAAATATCCCCCCTCCCTTCTTACCTTATGTAGGGAGGGGGGATCCTTGCTGCCATGTGCCATCCCTGGTGGTTCAGTGGAGAGTGAACTCTAGCCTGTGGGGCTAGAGTTAACTCTTGCGAGATCTGAGTGTTGCCGCGTGTTGTCTAGAGCTCCCCGGGTCCTTTCCTGCCTCCCTCCATGCTGCTGTGGGCTGGTGAGGTAGATCTTTGATCTCCCCGCCGGCTCATGGAGGCTTAGAGCAGAGCCGGCACTCAATCCTGCAGGACTCAATCCATAGGAGTGCCGCAGGGATTAGGGTGTGCCCAAGCACACCCGGCACACCCGTGCGCACGCCTATGGGTCCGGTATACGTTACCTAACAGTCCTCTGTGTTACACAATTCTACGTGCTGAATCTTTCTGTAATCCTGACAATACCAAAGTATTCTGGAGTCAAATGTGAGGCCATTTGTCTGATTGCTAAAAATTGGGTGAAATTGGGTTATGCAACAGGACAATGATCCCAAGCTCACCAGCAAATCTACAGCAGAATGGCTGAAAAAGACCAGACCTTAACCCAATTGAAATGCTGTTTCGGAACTTTAAGAAAAAGGTGAATAAACAAATGCCAGCAAACCTCAATGAACTGAAACAACATTGTAAAGAAGAATGAGCCAAAATACCTCCACAACCATGTGAGAGACAGATAAAGTCATACAAAAAACAATTACTTCAAGTTATTGCTGCTGAAAGTGGCTCTACAAGCTATTGATTCATAACGTGTACTTAGTTTTCAACACATGACTTCTCGAGTTTGGCTTTATTTTTGTTAAGTAAATCATGACACAGTGTAATATGTCATGTGTTTTTGTTCATCTAAGATTGTTTTTACCTAACTATAGACTTGCTAAAGAACAGATTATTGTTATTTTGCCCTGATATGTAAAACCATAGAATTCAAAGAGGGTGCAATTTATTTTTCCAATGACTGTAGCTATATGGATTGCTCTGTTTGAGCACTGCATACAGCTCTTGGGTCAGCCTGGGGCCACTAAATGTGGTCCTAGCTGATAGAGGGGAGCCTCGGGTATCGATTGATACCTGTATACAGCTCATCTGTCAGTCTGGGGCCACTAAGAATGGTCCCAGCTGACCGTGGAGAGCCTTCTCATACCAACTAGTTAGGACTTTCTGTGCCATCCCAATAGACTTAAAACCCACTCTGTGGTGGATGGCATGGTGAGTCCAAATGTCAGAAAAATATCAATACAACAATGTTACAAAGACATTTTAGACAATGGGGTACTTTCAACTTTGTGACAACAGTTTGACGAAGGCAATTTCATATTCATGACTGTCCCCCGGTACACAAAGCTAGGTCTATGAAGAAATGATTTGACAAGTTTGTTGTAAAGGAACTGTTCCAATGATCTCAATATTACTGAATACCTTTGGGATGTATTAGAATAGTGATTGTAAACCAGACCTTTCATCCAACATCAAGCTCGACCACTCTTTTGGCTGAATGGGCACTAATTGTCACAGCAGGGCCGGACTGGGAGAAAAATTCGGCCAGGGCATTTTTTTAACACAGCGGCCCACTAAAAAGGGGGGCGGGGCAGAGGAGGTGTGTTTTGTCATCACCAATGACAAACACGCCTCCTCTCAAAGTGAGCATGTTGGTTCAATGCTCTTCCAGGGCAGACCATGCGCAGAGCTCTGCTGAAGAGCTCTAGCATGAGAAAAAAGTCCTGTATTTGTTCTGCACAGTGCAAGCAAATTTAATAACATGCTTGCACTGTGTTTCCTAGCAACTTGTCTCTGGTGTCTCTATAAATGGATACCAGGAGACAAAAGGCCAGGAAAGAGTATTGTGCATGTGTTTGGAGCCTGCTTGTGGTATTGCGTGTGTGTAGAGTGAGCTGGTCATGGTGTGGTATTGTGTAATAAGGTCAGTTTTAGTCGTGTTGTGTTTGTGGTGTAATGTGATGCATATGTGGCTCAGGGACCCCCTCCCGCCAGGCTCTGGAAAGGGCTTAAAACTTACCTTTTTCCAGCGCCGGGCGGGGAGCTCTCCTCCTCCGATCCGCCCCGTCGGCTGAATGTGCGCGCGCATTCAGCCGGTCGCATAAGAAAGCATTTATAATGCTTTCCTATGAGACAGCTGCTAGAGGCTTTGGGGGAAGGCTTAACCCATTGATAAACATAGCAGTTTCTCTGAAACTGCTATGTTTATAAAACAATGGGTTAACCCTAGAAGGACCTGGCACCAAGACCACTTCATTAAGCTGAAGTGGTCTGGGTGGCTAGAGTGGTCCTTTAAGAGTGTAGTGTGTATATTATATATATTTGGAAGTATTGTGTATGTGTGTGGTGCAGTGTGTTGGGGGGGTTCTGTGTGTATGTGAGGGGTGCAGTATGTGTGTGTGTGAGGGTGTGTGTGTGTGAGGGTGCGGTGTGTGTGTGAGGGGTGCGGTGTGTGTGATGTGTGTGAGAGTGCCGTGTGTGAGTGATGGGTGTGAGAGTGCTGTGTGTGATGGGTGTGAGTGTGTGAGAGTGCTGTGTGTGTGTGTGTGTGAGAGTGCTGTGAGAGTGCTGTGAGTGTGATGGGTGTGAGAGTGCTGTGTGAGAGAGTGCTGTGTGTGAGTGCTGTGTGTGATGGGTGTGAGGTGTGTCAGAGAGTGCTGTGTGTGATGGGTGTGAGAGTGCTGTGTGTGATGGGTGTGAGAGTGCTGTGTGATGGGTGTGAGAGTGCTGTGTGTGATGGGTGTGAGAGTGCTGTATAAATGTTATTGTGTGTGTGTGTAGGGGGGGGTAAATAAAAACAAAAAATAAAAAAAACAGTCATTATGTCCCCCCCTCCCTTCTTACCTTTAGCTGGGACTGGGAGGGGGGGTCCGGCACGCTGGGAGGCAGGGTGGCGGTGTTCCCTGGTGGTCCTCGTGGGTGAGTGAACTCTAGCCTGTGAGGCTAGAGTTCACTCTCGCGAGATCCGGTCGTTGCCATGGCAACGTGCCGGATCTCGCGAGAGGAACCCGGCGGAGCTGCAAGTTAGAGCTCCGCCGGGTCCTCTCTCCAGCCTGGCTGGCTCCCTCCCTCTCTCCCCGCCGGCGGCCGCATGTGGGCCGGTCAGGGAGATCCTTGATCTCCCCACCGGCCCGTCGTGGCAAACAGCGGGGCCGGCGCTAGGAGAGTGCCGGCCCTGCATAGACCGGCAGGGGAGATCCTGAGTCCTCCCCTGCCGGCCACGGCCACCGCGGCCCACCGGGCCTGTGTCACAGTATCAGTCAAAAATATTCTGGAAAATCTTCTAAAAAGAGTATCAGCTCTTTAAAAACATTAATGCCCATGCTTTTGGAATTGGATGTAAAACAAGCTCATATAAGTGTGCTGGCCAAGTGTCCACATATTTTTAGCCATTTAATGTATATTGTAGTTAGTATTATTTTGGATATTTAACCTTCACTTTAGTTTTGTATTATTGAATGCCCCACTCTTGTCTTTTTATGAGAATAAACAAGGTCATTAAGCAGGTTGATATATCACCTGCTGAAATTAAAATACTTTACTAGATAAAACATTAACCAGATCACAAACAATATTCTGGCAATCCAATGTGATACCAAAACATGGTTCAACCTGTGTTTGATAAACAGAATGTGCAGAGTCAGCTGACCTAATTTCGTAAGATTTATTTGTAGATAAAAGTTGCAAAGTTTAAACATTGTTGATGTGGATTCTAAAAAATCAAAAGACAATGCTCTCAGCAAAGGAATTGAAATTGACTTGTATTTATTTGTTCACAAATTCGTTGAAAACTACATAAATAAGTGGATGGGATGGACAGACGGGCGTTCAAATAGACAGACAAATATATAGAGACTCACTTACTGTTCAAGTAGGAAGGGAGGAGGTACATTGGTTTTGATTATTTTAAACCTTTGTAAGCTTTGTATTTGACTGCTGTAAAGCATAGAACTACTGCCCGCGCCGTTGGGGCAGCTCATGTGGCACATTTGGGGCCATCCGATATGCATTTTTGATCAGACTTTCTGTTTTCTCTCCCCCAAGTAGCTGCACCTCCTCCTAGCCCATACAGCACTCTGTGAACTAGGTGGAAGTGACCTGTACTCATTGTCAATCAGACAGGGGCCCAGTGGCACTGTTAAAGAGCTCCAGGCCCCTATTGGAGCGAGAGTGAATACAGACCACTTTCTCCCAGCTTACAGGGCTCTGCATGGGCAAGGGGCAGGAGGAGGAGAGAAGACTGAGAGAACCTGGACCAGCTCCAGAGTGTTATCAGCCTCAGTCAGAACCACGAGACCCCAGGGAAGCTACCATTCTGCACCAAAAAAGAAACAGGAGCGTGGCTACAAATCTTTAAATTATGACTTTGATATGTCTGTGTGTCAGTTTGTATTTCTATGTATTTATATGTTTGTGTATCTGTGTGTGTATCAGTATGCGTATTTGTGTGTTAGTGTCAGTATCGGTGTGTATGTCATACATGTTTTGTAAATATTAAATGTTTGTCATGTTTCTGATTGTACGGCACTGCAAAATACGTCGCTGCTATATAAATAATTGTAATTGTGTGTGTATCTGTGTTTTTTTGCCTTTGTATATGTGTCGGTGTGTTTAGGTGGCAGTGTACGTGTATTTGTGCATACGTCTGAGCATTCAAAAGCTACACTAAACACACAAACACACCCCACATTCTACACACCAACAATACATAAATAAATACATAAACTGACACACATATAAATATACACACTGAAAAACACACACTGACACAGATATGCAGACACACTCAGATACACACATACACTGTGATATAAACAGATACACAGGTGCACCTACACAATTTTAAATACCAATTAACATTTTAGCCACTAGTGATGTCCCGAACGGTTCCTGGCGAACATCGCATGTTCGTGTTCGCCACGGACGGCGAACATATGCGCTGTTCGGTCCGCCCCCTATTCATCATCATTGAGTAAACTTTGACCCTGTACCTCACAGTCAGCAGACACTCCCTCCCAGACCCTCCCACCTCCTGGAGAGCATCCATTTTACATTCATTGTGAAGCTGCATTCTTAGTGAGAGGAGGGACAGTGTAGCTGCTGATGATTTGATAGGGAAATTGATAGCTAGGGTAGTGTATTCAGTGTCCACTACAGTCCTGAAGGACTCATCTGATCTCTCTGACCTCACTACCCCCACACCCTCAGCCTCACTACCCCCCACACCACCCCCAGCCTCACTACCCCCCGCCTCAACATCAGCCTCACCACCCTCAGCCTCACTACCCCACACCCTAAGCCTCACTACCCCCCCACCACCCTCAGCCTCCCACCACCACCCTCAGCCTCATCCCCCCACCACCCTCAGCCTCATCCCCCACCATCCTCAGCATCACCACCCCCCACCACCCCCCCACCCTCCCTGCACCCTCAGCATCACCACCCCTCCACACCACCCCTCAGCCTCCTACCCACCACCCCCAGCCTCACCACCCCTCAGCCTCACTGCACCCCCACCACCCTCAGCCTCACTGCACTCCACACACCACCGTCCAGCATCACTGCCCCCACCACCCCTCAGCCTCCCTTCTTACCACTCAGCCTCACCACCCTCAGCCTCCTGCCCCACGCCTCCAGCCTCACTGCCCCCCCACCACCCTCAGCTATCCCACCACCGCCCTCAGCCTCATCCCCCACCACCCTCAGCCTCATCCCCCACCACCCTAAACATCACCCCACCACCACACTCAGCATCAGCACCCTCAGACTCACTACCACCCACACCAACCTCAGTCTGACTACCACCCACAGCCTCACCCCCTCCATCCTCAGCATCACTGCCCCCACACCCTCAGCCTCACTGCCCCCACACCCTCAGCCTCACTACCCCCCACACCCTCAGCCTCACTACCCCCCACACCCTCAGCCTCACTACCCGCCACACCACCCTCAGCATTGCCAGCCCCCACCACCCTCAGCCTCCCACCACCACCCTCAACCTCATCCCCCACCACCCTCAGCATCACCACCCCCAAAACCTTTTGGACTGTAATATAATAGCAGTCAGTTTCCTTCACGCTTGTGCGTTTCAGGGCCTGCCAGGGCACAGTGTCACACCAGTGCAACTCATATCTGGTGTAACAGTAGTGTACATTTAAAAAAAAATACAATTTTGACTGTAATAGATTGAATAGCAGTTAGTTGTCTGCCAGCGTGTGTGTCAGGCTCACAGCGTTTACTGTGCCCACTTGCCCAGTGCCACCACTCATATCCGGTGTCACAATAGCTTGCATATCAAAAAAAAAACTTTTTGGACTGTAAAATAATAGCAGTCAGTTTCCTTCACACGTGTGCGTTTCAGGGCCTGCCAGGGCACAGTGTCACACCAGTGCAACTCATATCACAGTAGTGTATATTTAATAAAAAAAAAAAAATTATATTTTGACTGTAATAGATTGAATAGCAGTTAGTTGTCTGCAAGCGTGTGTGTCTGGCCTACAGTGTCTACTCTGTCAACTTCTGCCACTGCACAGTGCCACTCATATCTGTTGTCACAGTAGCTTGCACGCATTGTACCACTAATCGAAAAAAAAAATGACAGGCAGAGGCAGGCCACCCCACAGGGGCAGTCGTGGTTGTGGTGCTGTGATTCCCTTTGGCCCTAGAATAATGCCCAGTGTTCAAAGGCCACGTACCCTGAACTCGAAAAGTTCTGAGGACATAGTTGACTGGCTAACACAGGACACCCAATCTTCTACAGCTTCCGCTCGGAACCTTGACGCACCATCCTCCTCCAGCTTAGCTTCGGGCACCTCTCAAGTTACCACCCGCCCGCCTGCCACCACCACCAACACTAGCACCACAGCAGCTTCACTTGGTATTTTAGAGGAGTTATTTACACATCAGTTGGAAGAAATGAGTGATGCGCAACCATTATTGCCAGAGGATGTAGATAACAGGGATATGTCTCACTCAGGCAGCATTACACACATGGACGTACGGTGTGATGATGATGATGTTGTACCCGCTGTTGTCACCACCAGAATGCCGTCATTGCAGAGCTCAGCAGTGTGGCATTTTTTTTTGTGTGTCTGCCTCTGACAACAGCGATGCCATTTGCAACCTGTGCCAAAAGAAACTGAGTCATGGGAAGTCCAACACCCACCTAGGTACAACTGCTTTGCGAAGGCACATGATCGCACATCACAAATGCCTATGGTATCAACACATGAGTACAAGCAGCACACAAACTCAAAGCCGCCATCCTCCTCCCGGTCCAGCATCTTCAGC